>SMSQ01015904.1:0-30680 GCA_019453375.1 Ctenoplectra terminalis
CCTCTGAAACTTAAAAAAGGTTACGAGTGCAAAGGGTTAAAACATGATTCCTGGTTTAATTATCTGCCCCTAAAATAATATATATTGGTAAATGAAATGACAAAATCTACCAATATTCAAAGTTTCAACAAAGTTGGAGACTCGAAGGTCTTGCATTCTCCGTGTTGGATCAATTATAGCAGAAGATAGACTCATCGAACTTACGTTGTTATAAATATATATTACGATACAGAGTTAAACGCGTAGGCGTCGAATAGAATTTATATTATAAAATAAAATTATTTTATACCTGTTTATGCTATAAGACATTATTTAATCACAGGTGCTGTAATTATTTCGACTTTTTAAAATGTATAAATAATTAATGTGATTTCTCGCGAGTACTACAATGGGCGAGTACCTAGTCCACTCGTTCTTTAAATACATTCGTCTTTATTTGACTATCCCCGCGTTTAGCGCGAGCCTGTTGGCAAGCTTTGACAAGTCAACGTATTATAAATTTTAAAGACTTCATTATATTATTTTTCTTAACGAAAACCATTATTCTATTAAATTCGATAATTCATGTTAAAATATATTATTCAGAAAGACAAATAAAGGTATATATTTTTGTATAGAGAAAATTTCATCTACATCCTGCTTTACAAACGATTTTACCGTTTGTTTTAATTATTTTTAGCCTCGTACAGAATTTATAGAACGATACTATTAATTATATAATTGATGAATAAGAGAATGAAATATAGAACATAGTGGCCAGAGTATTTTTACATAACATTTAACCCTTTCGCTACGAAGAGCGTATATATATGCTTTTAAAAATTAAGCAATCATCTGATATAAGCACGCATAGAATTATTTCTGTACCATAGAATTATTTATGTTTTCATTTACATATGACCTGCCATCATTCATTAAACAATACACCATAACACAGGAGGTTGGTTTGGAGTTTTCAGGGAAACAAAAAGGATTTATGTTGAAAGAAAGGATAATTTATTTATTTTTGGAAGGGCAGGATTGCGTAGGATCGTATTTACAGATTGTACAGAGCGCTTCGCTTTCGGTAAAAGTAATGTTTCTCAATTGTAATTACTATGATGAGGCGTCCGGGTGGTCCCCTGTTCTCTCCTCTTTAGGAGGCGACCGACGGAAAATCCAGCCGTTCTCTCCCCCAGAGAGTGACCCAGGTGGTAACCCCCGTACTCTCCTGTCACAATACTTTCTAATATGCAAAACCCGTCGCGTCCACCCGTGTGCCTCCCCCTGGAAGGCGACCGGCGGATAGTCCAGCAGTTCTCTCTATTCCGTGAGAAGGAACCCGGGGGTTTCTCTCTAGACATTTCCAGGCGTCCGGGTAACGTCCTGTACTCTCCTCTCCAGGAGGCGACCGGCGGATAATCCAGCCGTTCTCTCCTCCAGAGAGTGACCCAGGTACGAGTCTCTGTACTCTCCTGCGCTATCAAGGCGTCCGAAAGCTAGGCTGCGTACTCTCCTTCTCTAATGGGCGATCGTGGCGTTACCTCGTTCTCTCCCAGAAGAGTGCAGCAAAAATGCCATACGCGGGCTGCAGCGACAGCGGTATTTATATTTGATGGTTACCAATGAAGCGAGGCTAATCAAGAGCTCTCGTTGCTAAGCGGCTAGCTCACGGATCGCATTCTAGATTGTACTAGAATGTTCGCGATTACTCGATTACGCTCTTTCTAGACAATTGTTAAATGTCGTTGCTATCGAAGCGCGACTCTTCAACAGGTCGCGTTGCCACGCGGCTCGCTCGCGGACCGCGATCTGGATTGTACGAGAATGTTCGCGATTCTTCGATCGCGTCCTTTCTGGATGATTGTTACAACACTTAAATTTTGGTATGTATATTTTTGTTATATCAACAAAAACTGTATCGATTCATGTACCAAGAGTTCTCACAATTCTGAGAACACCGTAGCGAAAGGGTTAAAGGTTATTCAGCAACAGTTGCGAGACAATTTAAAGGTTGATTCTACAAGCTAAAATATGACGATAATCAATAATAACAAAATTGCCTTTTTTAGTTATAAATATTTTTAAATCAGCCAAAATATCCCTAGACCTTGATAAATCTCTCTACTCCTTAAGACGTTGATAAAAATTAGGAATTACGCGAACCGTATTCAAGATTCTTCGATAAATATTCATCATTAGGGCACATAAAGGATGCAGTCGATCTCGTGAATATTCGTGAAGCTTTCTATTTACCTCGTTATGCCATTTTAAAGCCTGTTAGCTTTACCACGCAAATTAGAGGTGTCTTTAATGCATTGGCAAGGTCTTCAACCGATGTATCTCTCAATTACGCTGTAATAATAGGTTCGACATTACAAGATACTTACAAGTTGTTTTCGTTTTTGTTCGCAATTATATGAATTAACCACAGATATTGAAAAAAATGTTCGGGCAAATGTTTATCAATCCAGAGCATACGAAATTCTAGAATATCTTATGGTATGAAAACAAGTAAGAACTTATCGTAACTTACAATATAGCAGTTACCTCGTATTTTGTGGCCCACTGTTTGTGGAGATGTGTAGAAGATGTGAGGCCTCGTTTTCCATTAGCGCCTGCCATATTTAAATCTTATTATTATTATATGGATTATTTCATTATTAGTACAACTACGCTTAAAGATGGAGAAATCTTAGGTAGTGAACTGATATCGTTAATTAAATTAGACGGGTATTATTTGAAAAAATGAACAGCTAGAAATATCCATCTTACGCATCATTTAAACGAGAGATTGCATAATAAATAATTATTTCTAGCTGCCAAATCGAGAAAAACGTTTGACGTAAGTACCCACATTGGGAACTCTATCGAGAATCATATACACTACCGGTCATAAGTATCCGGACATTGATAAATTTGCCAATTTGATCAATTTCTAGCGATGGTATATAAATATTACTAAAACATGTAAATTAATGACAATTTAATGACTGAAAGTAATATTCACTACCTTCTTAAGAAATCGACACATTGTAATTAGAAATTGTCTAGCAATACAAATTTGACAATAGAGTATTAAAATTAAATACACGTAGCCCTCCTATAACATGGTATCCTATAACACTGTTTCACTCTAACACGATAAGAAAATTGCGAAAACCTTTGTACAACACAGCCGTTCTACAGCACTGGATAACATGATTTTTGTTCAATATATTTAAAAACTAAACTACCTTAAAATAATGTGACCTTGTGAGAACCAGCAAACAAACCAAAATTACAGATTTTTTAAAGAGGAGAGAAGATGCAAAAAATCTAAATGAAGAAGAAGGTTCGGCAAGTGAGGATGATATCGTTCAACCGAAAAAAGGTTCTCGTTTGATTGTACTGAGTAATAACGAGGAACAAATTTATTAAATAAAATTTACGTTAAATGAAAATAAAAATTTTTTTTTCTTTTTTTTCGTTTTGTGTTATACATACATTTATATTTTTAATAAAAATTAAGTTGCTTATATGGAATTAAAAAAAATGTTTGTTTTTAATAAATGTTCGGAACGCAATTTTCCGTTTTGTACTGGCTCTGGGTCTCATATAATACGGTTTCGTACAACACGGTATTTTGTACGAACCTATTTACCGTGTTATAGGAGGGTTACCTGTACACAATTCGTAAAAGGATACTGCTTAAATTAATTATGATAGATGAGCGTCATTACGTAATCCGTAGCTGGGTTATTTAATAGTAATTAAATAACCCAAATATAAAGAACTTTTCGAATAATAAAACAATTACATAAGGTTCGACAGTTATAAACTTTAATGTCATCTTTATTACACATTAGCTCGGTAATTTATTCATAATATTAAATTTTATCATATCATAATATTCTGCTACACATCGCTGTAACAATAATAATTAAATATCAGAATCATAAATTACAGTCTGTCAAAAATAAACAAGTATTCGAATATTTTTGAGCGGTAATGTAAATTTTTAAATCAGTTCAGACCAGTTTAAATCATTTTAAATCATTTTAAAACGAGTTCTTTTATCTAAAATAGTTCAATCATTTGACGTTTTAGGTTTACTAAATTCGATAGTTGTTAATCCTTTCATTACGGTGTTTTCAGAACTAAAAGTGCTCTCAGTATATACAGAGAATTTGTAGAGATTGGTATAGTTTTTATTAATATAACAGAAATGTGTGTACAGTGGAACTTCGATAATTCGAACCTCAAAGGAAGGGGAAAAGTTTTCCAGTTATAAAGGTTTCTGCTTATCGAGTTTTCAAGTAAGAGAAGTTCAATAAACCAAAATTCGACGTATAAAGATTTTGTACAACAGATTCGACTTGTGATCATTTTAGTAAACAGTTCTCAACGTCAGAAAATTCAGTACATCTTGCCTTACAATCTAAATTAAATTCTTAAATCTTCTTCTACGTGATTTCTTTCTCTCTTTTTAGGATTGTTAACAGAGTGCCAATGGGAATCTCAAATTCATTACCACTATTTTTCAAGCACTGTTTCAATTGCTTTTATATTTTTAGCCAATGTTAATGTTTCCAGCTTGCGTTTAGAATTGATTTTGTTACATATTGCCCGAAGAAAAGAATGAGAAACGACAGAACTGTGCTTGATATGTGGAAGTAAACTTCGATTTGTAAAGCTCGGAGTTCTTCTGAATTTAGGTTGTAGAGGTAAAATGCATGTTAAACGCGTGACAAATAATTCCGAGGTAACGGAAGTTTTATTTCAAGTTGTAGAAGTTTTTACAACTGAGCGGAAGGGAATAAAGAAAATTTACGTCTTACAGAGGTTTTTGAATTATCGAGGCTCGAATCATCGATTTTATAGATTACCACTGTATAAAAATTTAAGCACACTGAATAATGAATTATGGGAGGTATAACACGTGTAGATGCAAATAAAAATAATTCTGTGGTATGGAAAATGTTTACGTACGATTTTAGGAAATGACTACTTAATTGCTGAGGACGTACTTATACGATCTTCGTATCGAAATAGTTAAGTTAAAAATTCTTGTGCAACAATTCTGAAAGCGTAATATGGGTTGGGACGAAAGAATACCAAAGTCTCTATTTAAATCACGGTATGATTACTGAAAGATAGTTTTTGTATATAACTTCGCTCTTTCACTTTATATTTTTATTTTAACGCCGTTTCATTCACAATTCTAGCAGATATAATAATGTTTATGAGAGCTAGCGTATTAAAACACATTATTCATAAATAGACTGTTGCTTTTTATGCAAATTCATATCTTTGAAAATATAGTAAAAAAAGTCAAACTTCGGTAGAAAATTATTTCTCTCAGCAGATATAAAAAACGCTATAATTTGAGTACTTTGCATATTTTTTCATGTTACATGCATTCTCTGCAATTTTCACCTTTTCTATAAATGCATAAAAATCCGCATTCTAATAACAAAATACTAAAAAAAGAGAAATCAAGAATTTTACCATCAAACAAGGTGTTTTTGAAGAATTCTATGTTATTAAAATATTGTATTTATTTTGTCTTTGTGGATATTAAATTTAGTCTTTCTTAGTTTTTCTAACGTCCAATTTTTTCTTACAATTCAAAATAATCTATATATAATTTAAGTTAAACATATACTCCATCAAACAGAAATAAATGTATGTGTAAGAAATCTTACTTAAATATATAATTAAGATAAGATGTATAAAAATAAATGTTAAATGTATATAAAAAGAATTAATATTGCGGCAAGATTACGGCTAGGAATTGGTTTATGTAAATAACTTCACACCTTGACTTTATATTTTAACTTTAATGCCGTTTCATATTAATTAACACTTTTGTGTCTTTTATGATGCGAGTGAGACAGCTTATGAGACCTACATCTATGTATCCACGAGTTCTATAGATCGAACTAATCAAACTATAATGCTAAACTATAATAAATAATAAAATATATAATAAAACTAAATATATGATAAATAATATAATATATAATAATAAAAAAACAATTTAATAAAAAGATATATAGTTAAATTTACAAATTCTTTTATTGAAAATTAAAAAATAAGTGAAATTTCTGAACATTCAGGTATAAAATTATTCACATTGTTCAAAAATAATAAAACAATGTGTAAAGTATACTGCTTTTTCACAATTATTGTAACGTGCACTTTTTGTGGAAAAAATTTGTCAAATTGATAAAAAGGACGAATGAGGGTTAATAAAGGTTCATTTGCTGAATTTTCTTGTATCGTATCATCGTTGTGTATTATTTACTCGTATAACACAGCGTACATGTCTTACTAGATACTCATTTGTTGCATCTTCCTGTATCGTATCACTGCTGCATATCAATATATACGTATAGAGACAACTGTTCCAACGCTGTGTATTATACTTGAATGGAAAGGTACGGTTAACGGGCGCGAACGGTCATTCGTCGATTTTTTGCTGTTGCATCAAAGGAATTGTGTGACAGTCGATAGAGCAAGTGTCACCAAGGTTTCTTCTTTTGTATGTACACCTATTGCCGCAGAACGAATTGTCCTGTGCCT
Organism: Ctenoplectra terminalis; assembly: GCA_019453375.1. Classification (NCBI taxonomy): domain Eukaryota; kingdom Metazoa; phylum Arthropoda; class Insecta; order Hymenoptera; family Apidae; genus Ctenoplectra; species Ctenoplectra terminalis. Next base: position 6,547 of record SMSQ01015904.1, read on the forward strand.
TTGGGAACACTTTTTATGGCTAACCAGTAGTAAAAATTAGCTAGTACAGAAGACTGGTGAGACTTGATACAGCTTTGTATTTCCCAACAAATAAACAATAAAGAATTGTATGTTACAATATAGAGAACTTTTAACAGGTTGTGATAGGTCAGCATCGTTTTAAACAAATTTATGATATGAAATTTTTCTATTGGAAATTTTACCTAGCTTATATAAGGCTTTCATCACTGTGTACTCATTTTTATGAAATGTTAATTATTTTATGTCATAATATGTTCAATATTACGTACATAGTCCAACTTTCGATGTATTTAGTTTAATATCAAGTGTTATTAAAATTATTGTTTTTAAATTTTATACTTGAGCAATATAAACATAAACAAACAAACACAAAGCAAACCCTACGTAATGTGTAATAGATATTCTTTGGTAAACAAATTATAACGAAAATTTATATAGTTTAATAGATGCTGTTTAACACTAGAACTACCGGCAGTTAAAGCATACTTGTTTCTACCAAAAAAATGATAATGAAAGGTATATAAGAAAATACGCAATGCAATAGAAACAAAGCTTTGTCTACATTTTTAACAGAAAATCGCGGAAAATTGCCTGCGAGATGCCATAGTCAATTTATAAAATTTCTATAAAAAATTACGAATGGGTCATTTTGACCACTTTGGTAGTTCTAGTGTTAAATAGTTCCAAAGCTTATGAACATCAAATTCAGTGTTAAATGTGTTCTAAATGGTGCCACACAGAATGTGTTGCCAGAACCAAAACACAAAAATGTTAAATCATGAAATTTATGCAAAATAAACTATTTTATTTTTATGTAACAAGCGTTTTCGATGAATAATTTATCCGTCTTTTTTTGTTTGTACCTATAATATATGTGCACAAATTTTAATGAAAATAGTTCATTTTTTAAAGAAAATTTGCAAATTAATATTAATTTTGTTGAATATTTATTTGTAAAATAAATTCAACAGAGTTTTAACTAAGTATCTTTACTAATATCTATTAATGATGTTTTACAAAAATGACCTGGAATGCTGTTTTTAGCTTGAAGGACTAAATCGAACTAACGAAAAACGCAAAGGAAAAGCCAGACACTCACTGAGTGCCATAAACCAATACCTGACCCTTGCAAGGAAAGGGACCGCACCAGTATACGCGACTATTTCTAAAACATTAAAAATATATGTATACCATACTGTATAATAATGCTTATTTTTAACAAATTTATAATATATTTTTTAAACAAATGAATTTTTTAAAAATTTGTTTTCACCGTATAATTGGCCTTTCAAAACCACGCAATTTGCGTTTTTTTATTTTTCGTCTACGCCCAATAGTTTCCGAGATATTCGCTTAACACTTTGACTGCCACGTTGGTCATATATGTCCGGCCCCGATTTCTCCAGTAACGCCACGGTGGTCATTGGTGACCGAAGAGCTTGAAATGTTTATAATTGTAAAAGTTGAATGAACATTGACAGATGTTTTTATAACAATAAAATATATTTAATAAATAAATAAGTCACATATTTAATTATTTAGTGCATTTTGAACATTACCGTTAATTAGAGGATACTTTGAAGTAAAAAGCGCCCCATTGAACGATTAAAAATTTTTATTAGAACATCGAAGATAAAAGATTAATTTCTATGAAATCTTGCATCTAGCGGTGTACCGTGTTAAAACATTTTAGACATAAATGTGGCTGGTCAATGCGATATGAGCAGTAGGTCATCATCTTTTCGGTTTGATTTTTAGCAATTTTTGATCCCAATAATTTAACATTTTCTTTATAAAACTCATTTTGAGACGAGTCTTCCGATGAACACTCCTCGGATACACTCGAAAAATATTTAGCGCTTAAATCTATATCTTTGAGGGATAATTTACGAAAATTATTATAAACACACCTCAGAAAATAATCGTAAATGCTGCTTTATAATCATATAATTGAAGTTAGAAGTGTGCATATACCTTACTATTATACATATATAGAAATTAACAAATGCTGTTTACTAATATCTTCTGCACGTTTCAACAATATATTCTACACGTTTCACCTATATATTCTGCACGTTTCTCTTACGACTAAATAACGAATATGAATTTTTTTAATCTGTCGCTATCAAACGTTACCAACGCGCCACCAATAACATAAACGCTCTATTGGGTAAGAATGTTGTCTTATATCACCAATTCATTATTATTTTGCCATTATATGCTTTGAATAATAAAAATACTCCCATGGCGTCCTGAACGAAACAAGTGATTTCGGCGTGGCAGTCGAAGTGTTAAACAGGTTTTTCAACCCCACCTTTTTGTGCTGTTTTTACTTCTTCAACATGGGTGTTTGTAGATAAAAAAAAAAAATACGTATTAAATATTTCTTCAAGTTCTATAACTTGAAATTTCATCAAAATCGGCATGTGTTGTTTGAGTGATGTCTCCTGTTAGTACAGATTAGATAAACGCGTGCAGACGTGTTGGAAACTCTGAATACACACACACAGATCTGCTAGTCCATAGATGGTAGAAATACAACTCGTGCAATTATACGCAGTTGCATTCGTTGCTTTAAGATTAAACCGAGCTGTCCTTCGGCAACCAAGCAGTTGAAGTTTAACTTATCCCTTGGGCCTTCATAGGCAACCTTTGGCTACGCATTCGCAAGCTTTCCTACAGGGGCAAGGTTCCCGCACTGGGGCAACCTGTGTAGAAACTGCGCGTCTGATGAAAGTAGCAACGCAGTGTTGAAATGAATCGCAATAGGATTCGTGCATAGAAACATACAGGGTGTTTGCAGTCAAATTGGACAACCCTATATTTTTTAACGTATTGCAAACAAAAAAAAAATTTTTTTATTAACCGTTTGAGTGCCACGGGTCTCTGTTGTTTTCTAATCGAAAATTGCCAAGCGGCGCAATAGCGTTTGTATGATTCCATATCCAAAAGTACCAAGCGGCGCGATTGCATATATTTCATTATTGTTTTTTTATAGTCTATTCTACATTATTTAGTTCATTATGTTATTATAGTAATGGTTGTTTATAAGAATAAAACCGTGTACACCTACAAAGTGTAATATTACTCCAATTTTATCTTAATTTATGTAAGACTGAACGGTAACCGTAAAGTCACGTATCGACGGAAACTGAGCGTGCTGCGATTGTTGGCTTCGCAGCCTAGAGCGCAGGCACTTTTCGACACATAGCAGAAGAAGCGCAATATAGCCGCTTGGCACTTAAACGGTTAAAATTTCCTGGTACAAAGGGAGGCATATCTTATGATGAAAGAAAATTTTTGTTTACTTTATTACTTAATAAGATATGAAGGTCAAGTTCGATTTTTTAAATAGAACTATGTATTCTTTTTCAGATCATTTGATAGTACAGTAAAGACTCGCTAAATGTTCGAAAAGATCTACACGCTAAGTGTTCGCGGGTTACCCCCACCACTGGGGAGTTTCCCCTTGAAGCAAGCATGGAAAAAATATGACACCGCAAGGCTTCCCTTTGAAAATCTCTATCGTATTCGTATCGGTGAGATAACACTAATGCAGCGATCAAACTTTTTTATTTTTCGTTTTTTTTTACGTCAATTTCATTAACATGTCGATGAGTTTTTCCTGATTAAAATGAGACCAAACACGAAATTGTTACGATATTTTTAATTAACCTGAATAATCTTGAAATAATTTACTATCTGTGAATAATCATCGTAACCAATTGTCATGACAATATCGTGTTTGGTCTCATTTTAATCAGGAAGATTTCACCGATATATTAATGAAATTTTTATTAAAAAAAAAAAATTAAAAATAAAAAAGGTTGTTCGATGCATTAGTATTGCCTCACCGATATGTAAGCATTTAATCTTTACGACCACCTCGACTCTTAGTCCCTCTTTCTTCTTCATCAAACTGTCTTTTTCTACGGTCGTCGACGTCGGCGAGATATAAACGGTTTACAGAAGAGAGTCTCCTGTCCGCTAAATGTTCCCCGCCGATTCCAAATTCTGAACACTTATCGAGTCTTTACTGTAGTTTTCAAGACGAATTCATCAATTCTTCATCTATATGACTGATTTTAACACTTATTGTTAGTCAACCGCGCTTGCCACAACTAACTGTACGATAAATGAAATTAATTCCATTTCCATTAGTATTTAATGGTATGGAACTCAACACCGTTAAATAACAAAAGAGAAATGATAAACAAAATGATGAGCAGCGCGCTGCTAAAAGATGAAAGATCTCCCCATTCGGTCATAGAGCGACTTATTTCAAAACTAGCAGATCTCTCCATTTGGTTGGCTAACTGCTAATTAGTTTCTGAGATACTGAGAGCTTAAAAGTTTTCTGAATTTTTTTGGAAAACTACTTCGCTGGAATAAGAAGTACGGTCGGCGGTCTTGTAGGTTTTGAATGAAAAATTTATCGAAGCAAACGTTCGGTAAAATCTTAAGAAGATAGTATAATTTAATCTGTATAATATGAAAAATTAGTGAGTGATTGGGTCATTTTGTAACTGTAGCACAAATGTTTTTTTATTCGAAATTTGTTAAGTGTCGGTGACTTATGGACGGGAGTGTACGTGTTAAAACTAGCCGCTTTAAACAGATACAAAGGGTTTATGTCAAAAATTGCAGTCCCAAAGGTTAATAAAGCAAAAATTGCCAGCCGAGCTTTTTATTCTAACCAAGTATTTCTTCGTACTTTTATATATTAAAATTAAACGTAGATATGTTGAACACATGTTACAAATTACCTTAATAATTTTGCATTTGTAGAAGTTACTACTATTAAAACGGATAACATAGATATGTTCTTATGTTTCCACCTATTTTGTGATCTTTCAGGAACGCCTTGTAGTGTTTCTTATAAAAGTGAAGGAAGTTTTATAATTTATCTATAATTTATTAATCCTTTGCACTCGGTTGGCGCCGCTATGGCGACATGCATAATTTTCTTCAGAGATTATGTTTTTAATTAAATTCTATATTTTCATCAATTCGAACACTTCTTTTATCTTAAAATAAAAGTAAATTAACCAAATAAATAAGAAATCGTAAACATTTATAATTTTCTTTTTTTCTTTCCAAAAGAACACTAAGTTTTCGCAATAGTCCTTTGAAACTTAAAAAAGTCTTCGAGTGCGAAGGGTTACAAAAAATTGAATTTCGATAATCGAAATATGAAGTCGAAAAAGAAGACTGATCGAAATGGCCACGAAGCCCTATTTTTTCGAAAAGTATGGTAGCGAGTCATAGCGGATATATTCATATATCACGAGCTCGTCGGAAAGCGGTATATTTAAAAAGATTGAAAGCTGTTAATTATTTTTAAATCAATAACTCTGTTATTTAAAACTAAAAGTTTACCTAATTATTTTTCATAATATTTCCCTACATAACAGACAGCAATACTAAATCACAATATAAGAATAATACCGTACAACTATATCCCGTAACATAAATAATTAACCTTCCGATGGCGGATGCAGGGTCATTTTTGATCCAGCTACAGAGAACGTCGCGACGCATTGTAATCAACGTTCGCTTATTCTTAAATATAATTATATATAACTTATTTAATAAATAATATAAATAAAAATATTCCTGCAAACTTTTAACACTCGTGTAATTTAGTTATTTATTTTAGTTACGAATCAGAGAAATTCTGCATCCACTCGTCGCGTAAGTCTCAAAACATCCGACTTCCGAGTGTTAAATAGGTTAACGGTTAATATTGACTGAATTAATTAAAATACATTCAGAAAAACATCACAGTTTGTTAAATATTTTGTTTCATTGAGAAATATTTAAACTTGCTAGCACCAGAAATTAGACTTGTTGTTAGTATCTGGGCTTCTAAAACGTCCTACTACAGTATTCCTATCACTGCTCTCGTCGAAAAACTCGACTCGAGCAAGCCAAGGTTGTCCATGCTTGGCATGGCCAATTTTCCGCTTCATCGAATAATCTGCAACAGACTTTTTGAAAACGAAGACGTGGGTTGCTGCGGATATTTTTGTTTCAAAGACAAAAGGTTTCGAAGCATTAAAGAATAAATAAGTGTATACCAGCATTGTCTTTCTTTCAACTAAAAAAGTTTATTTGCAACTCGTATGTAATTTAATTACCGAAGCCTTGCTTGCTTGCTTAAACAGACTCGTTACACGATGAGGTCATTGTAAAAACATTATATGTATTAGGTCATCCCATAAATGGTCGTCCATTTGGTCATCCATCATCCCAAATGGTCGTCCCATAAATCGTTCCTTGACGCTAATTTTCACTGTTAGATGTTAATATTTGCATTCATTTTTACTCACGACTGTATTGACCATTGTTTTCTATGATTTTCTCTTATCTATCAAGTAGTTTATAGATTCCTTCTTTAAAAAATTTGGGATGTTTTTACCTAAAAGTCTTCTTCATTGCTTATTTTAAGCGCCCATTATTGTAGAATTATTGTTGTCAACTAAAAAACGTTATAATAATTGGAACGAGTAGTAATTGGTTGTGGCAAACGTGGTATGAGATTTCAATTTTTATTTCTAGTCCTTAAACGCTATATCGCACACAGCAAAGACGACCTTAGAAAAAATTAAAAACATCCAACATTTTTTTTTTTAAATAAAGAATCAAATTACTTAACAGATGGGAAAAGATCGTGAAAAGTAATGGTCGATATATCGATGATTAAAAATAAATGTATGTCTTAATATTTCGTAATATTTAAATAATGCCAATAACCTAATATTCAGATAATGCCATAAATTCTGTGGATACTAGAAGCGAAATAATTCATTATTTTATTAATACGTTAAACAATTCCTTTGATTATAAGGAAACTATGGAATCTAAGCTGGTGAATCTGGCCGTTACTTGACATTTTAACCCACCAAGATCACCAGATTTTAGTGGTTCCTGGGAAGTTGCCGTTAAATCATTTAAACGTGATCTTGAGTTTACGACCTTCAACACCCTTGTTCTCCGATCCTAACGGACTGCAACCTCTTATACCAGTACACTTCCTATTTGATGAATTATTAATGAGCAGACCGAAGCATGATTTAACTAATACACCAACTAATCCAAGGAGTCAGGCAGTAAGTTTGATCCAGGTGACAAAAGGAATTCTTGAGGCGGTTGATTACTTATACTAAATAATACTTGAATGCTAAGTAGACCCTTAAAATTGGTTTACTAGTCTTAAGGGCTAACAATTCGTCAGTTATGTATTGGAAATTAAGATTGTTTCTGCAGTGACACAGGCAATTGTTCTTGGCGACATCAAATTAAGCCTAAACAATATTTGTTCTCTACCTATGCATACAACGACAACGCGATAGATAGGTTCCCACAAAATATCGAATTGTGTGAAACCGTGTTGTATGAGACTAACAAAAGTGTCAGTAAAAAAAGATAGTTGCGTTCCAACATCTATTAAAAATAAATAATTTTTCAATTTCATTTTTATTAGGAATATCACTATACAGGGTGAGTCACCTAACGTTTGCATCTCAAATATCTTTGCTATTTTTAAAGATACGTCAAATGTCTTTAGGATATAATTGAATGATTCAATGAAGCTCATACGATGCGAAAAATATTTTTGTTTTTATGTCATTTTTTTTCAAAGATACCAAGGTTACCCGCATTTCTTAAGATGGAACCACACTTTTTGAAACACCTACAATGATAGTTCCTTTCATTAGAAATTCACAATTCGTAAAAGGACACTGCTTAAATTAACTATGATAGATGAGCGTTATTATTTAATCCGTAGCATAGTAATTAAATAACCCAAATATAAAGAAATTTTCGAATAATAAAACAATTCCATAAGGTTCGACACTTATAAACTTTAATGTCATCTTTATTACATATTAGCTCGGTAATTTATTCATAATATTCAATTTTATCATATCATAATATTCTGCTACACATCGCTGTAACAATAATAATTAAATATCAGAATCATAAATTACAGTCTGTCAAAAATAAACAAATATCCGAATATTTTTGAGCGGCGATGTAAATTTTTAAATGAGGAGACTATAATTATTCAAGGCCATTCAAAGTCACGGAGACTATAATTATTCAAGGCCATTCAAAGTCACGGAGAAAACATATAAGATTTAAAATATGAAAGCAGAATACGTTTATCATGAGTGAGACTTGTAGTAAACATACTAAGATTCTTCAATATTATTGAATGTTTTTAAACATTCCCTAGTCTATTACGCTGCGATTTATTTACTTCAGTATGTTTCCAAACGCGATTCCGCTTTGTCTTATTTATATTCAATGGTCGAAAGGTGTGATAACGATTTACTGTAAACGTAGACAAAACAAAAATATTTTTCTCATCGTGTGAGACCCATTTTTTTTTTTTTTTTTTTTCACTTTAAATTTAAAGTTGCATCAATCCGAATGAATTATTAGCAACCACGTAATTTCACCGTCACGAAAACGTTGATTTAATACGAAACCAATTAAATTAGTTCCACTTCAGACATATGTAAAGCAGATGGATGACTGGGATACAGTCCCAGTGCAAGACGAAAGTGACCATTAAACTAGGCAATACTCTATTGGATCAAAGCTTAAATTAGGTGCAGAAGATTTACGTGTTTCAAAAAACTAAGCAGGTTTTTACACGATTTGACGGTTCTAGTAAATTCTTTAGTGTCTTCCTTTATTTGAAATATTTTCCTTTCATTTTCATACGCCGGGCACGATGTCGTGATACGATGGATAAGGTTCCTAAAGTTGCAACTGATGCATATTGGAGGGTCTTCTTTTTTGATCAGATATGCGTGAGAAAAATTAGTATGGCCGATTCGTACTCTTGTCAGTGTAGTTTGCTGCTTCCTATTAAACAGAAAAGCGGGGCTTCTTTCATAGATATTATTCCCGATTCTATGCATGTACGTAACGTGTGAATTTTTCCAGGCCGTATTCCAATGGTTTTTAATAGTTTTGTAGATGGATGATAGGATTTCCTTGTGAAAGGCTGGAATACGTAAACTTTGGCACTGCTGGTTAGCAGCCTCTTTAGCGATTTGACCCACTCTGTCGTTCCCTCTTATTCCTAGATGGGACGGGACCCATCCGATAAGGATCTCTGTAGCTTTATTGCTAGATAAAATTACGTTGTATGTCTCAATAATTTGTTTAATGATTGGATTCCTTGAATTGGTAGTTTCTAAGGTTGCAAGAGTGCTCTTGGAGTCTGTGAAAATAACGTATTTGCTGTCTTTATTGTTGACTGCATCTATGTACTTTAGTGCTTGTAATATTGCATATGCCATGTGAGTCCCATTGAACCATTCAGCTTTATTCTTAAGACATTTTACGTATCTTTAAAAACAGCAAAGATATTTGAGGTGCAAACGTTAGGTGACTCGCCCTGTATGTATAACACGAAACATAACCAAGAAAAAAAATCATAGAAGAACTTATGCAGTTTGTTTTATCACGTTAGAGCGAAATCGTGTCATAGGATGGCTAGGTGTATGTTAATTACAGAATAAAATAACATTTCTAGTGAATATATAGAAAGTCTAGTAAAATAAGTATGCTACAGGCTAAAAGCTGCACAAAGTAGTAAAGCGATTATTAAGTTTATATTTATTTCAATTTAGCTTTTTTAAACAAAACAGATGGACGACTTCTAGCGTGAAGCATCTCATTACATATTACAATATGGTCTTTATAATACTGTAATTTCATTATTACTCCATAAAAGTTTGTTTTTAAGTGATATTTTATAATAATATAGTTAGGATGGTTCAATATTGATTATAAACATATTTTATTTACATCTAATGCATTTCATAGAAATAAATGAAAAAGCAAGATTAATAGGTAGTTGTTAATATGAGCTTCTGTAGTTATGTATCTCTTAATCCAGACGTTTTTACATGTTTTGTTTCAAAAATCAATACTGTTTGTAATATTTTGTAATATACAAAGTGTAACAGCTACTTTGTTCAATAAATACTTTATGTAAGAAGTAATTTTAATAATTCTTATTTATTAATATTACTAAAAATCATCTGATTGAAACATCGTATGATACCCCGAGTGCGTCATCAGTTCTACATGGGTTAAACCGTGATAATCGTTTGGTCTAATCCGGGCCATAAGCCAAATAATTAAGAAAGTATCTTAACATTTAGTCATGTCTGCCATGTCCAAAGGGTTTATGAGTTTACAACTTGCGAGAACCTTCGTATGGAACAGTATTCCAGGATTCCGTCCTATACCTGAACGTAACCGTTAGATAGGAACAGTTACATCTTAAAACTAGACACTTCTTTTGCCATTTACAGTGGGTGATTAAATTATTACGATCAGACGAAGGAGTTACATATTTGTAGGATCCGCCTATTGTCCGAGTCTTCCTATAGGATATCTCGGAAGGGGAATCCTGATGGCAGGATAAATTATGAGGACACGACAATAATTAACAGTAATAAAAAATGTATTTGAGTGTATAATTTCTTGAGTGTATAATTTCTTTCGTAGCGGAACGCAGACTGCCGCTCGGCCACACTTCTCCTCGGATCACGCCACGCGATCGTCCGTTCTTCCATTCCTCCGCTCGCTCACTCATCCCTCCACGCATTCTCTCTCTCTCTCTCTCTCTCTCTCTCTCATTCGTCCAGCTCCCCACATATTTTATATTTTTGGTACTACGGGTAGTCCTCCTACAACACGGCATCTTATAACACGGTTTCGCTATAACACGATTCATAAATTGCAGGAACCCTCCTACAACACGGCATCCTATAATACGGTTTCGCTCTAACACGATAAGAAAATTACGAAAACCTTTGTACAACACTGTACTTCTATAGCCGCGGCGTGGCTTGCCGTCTTAAAGATACAGTTCTGCGGAAAGTATTTCTTTTTATCTCCGTGGCCTGAAAACAAAAGTGTCTCACGCTTCTACATACATTTATATTTTTAATAAAACTTAAGTTATTTATGTAGAATTAAACAAAATATTTGTTTTTAATAAGTTTTTGGAACGTAACCCCCCTTTTTGTACTGGCTCTAGGTCTCGTACAACACGGTTTCACACAACACGGCATTTTCTAAGAATCAATATACCGTGTTATAGGAGGGTTACCTGTACTATGTCCTGAATAACAAGAGCATGTAGGTACCCTTTTTTTTTCTTGATACATAGACAGACGGTCTGACTATATGTATATCGATTTGTTGGCGATACTATTTTACTTGGTTAACACGTTAAACGCCACGCCAATTTTGCTCGAATTTCCTTTAGACTGTGTGCTGTGATAGTAATTCAAAAATATTTGGTCGCAAAATAGTTAAGAATTTAAGAAGAAAATTGTAAAGGCCTGCAAAGGAAAACGGTAACTTTGTTTAATGTGATTTAATAGAACTCGTTAATGAATTATAAGGTATTAATTTTGGAAATTGATAGTGTCAGTCTTCGGAAACCAACGACCCCTAAACAAAAAGCGTCGGTCCACAAGGACCGGCGTGGCGCTTAACGTGTTAATGTACGGTAAGAGGCATATTTGTAATGGGCTAACATTTTCTGCTGCCATTGTTCATTTGCAACAGTGTGACTTGATACTAGTCATTTGTGAGATTATCTTTGTTCACTTGTGTTTTCCTTGATTGTTACTTGTTTTAACATTATTAAGTAGTAGTGTGTGTAGTTATTACATTTTTTATATACATTTATTAGCTTTAAATTTAATTCAACGAATCATGATATATATCTTAACAATTTTTTAAATAATTTATAGTAGATTTAAAAAATTGTTATACATTATTAAAAACCTAACAATAATTTTCATAGTAAAAAAAGGTGTTATTTCAAGTGTATTTTCAATTCCATTCTTGTTCACAGTTTGAATAAGTAGTTATTTCCAAGTGGTCATAATAATTTGATCACCCACTATATATAGCCAACCGTTTGCTTTCCAACATCGAGGAATGGTATAAATAAACCAATCGACGTGTTTCACTCCCAGAAATATGTTTATTTTTTGAACACAGAATTCAGCATCAGGCAGGTCGGAAGAAATTGGTCAGTAATCATTTCATAATGGGATATTTGACCTGAAATAGCGGAAAAAGGTAGATTTCAAAACTCTTACACAATCTCTAAGCTCTTTGTTATCTAAGGTTGTTGAATGTGTAAGGAATAATATACTAAATTTCTTTTACTCATTTGTACATTCATGAATCTGTAAACTTAATCGAAAGTCAATAGATTTTATGATACGTGCTGGCATTTTTACCATGGTATAACATAGCACATATTTATTACTTATTCGATGCAAAAATTATTATCAATTCGAACAAACACTCTCCCAGTGAAATAGATTCCAAGAAACAACCAACAATAATGAACTTCGTACCAACCATATTCATTGTTAGTTAGATTAAAACAACATCGGAGTAGTAACATCGGAAACTGACATGACGCTGAAAATTGTATTGAAACAAATCAAAAGATTTTATTTGATTTGATACCAAATGATTTACGTCGCAGAATTTAAATCCAATTTTCTTAGTTTTCACGTACCGATAAACGTGAGAGTTTTTAAAACAGTGGTTCCAACCAGAGGGAATTCCCTATAACGTGGGAGTTTCACGATTTTAAAGAGGAAATCGGGGTTTTATTTTATAGTACAATTATTACTGGTTAATCGGAATAGACTTATTCATAATAAATATCCTAAAATAAAAGATGTTTAGATTTCTTATTTGGAATATAAAAAATCTCAAAATCTTAGAGGAAACGAGAGGGGCTGACAAGTATGATGGAAAAGGTGCATGAGATAGAATAGGAATGTTAACATATTGCGTACGAGTCACGAGATATCTCGTATTAACCCACTATGGGACCGTGTGACTTAAAAGTTCCAAACTGATGTATCTATATTTAAAAAAAATAATTTTGTTTAGTTATCACTGCACTATTAAATTTGATTACTGTATTACTGTAGCGACACCACGACCCATCTACAGTAATTATTAGTTTAAACATTTTCAAATCAAAGTGAAAAATTGTAATCGATCGTAATTTTTTCTCCAATAAGCAGACAAAATTCGGGCTATGGAGGGTTAATGTTTTGTCATATGCGCGTATCGACAACTCAAGAAATTAAAAATAGATTTTTTTGTTGCGTTACCAAGACAACGAAGCCATGCATATTCTTATGGCAAATAATTAGCGAAGCAAATATGTGTCGAAATTCCGAAAGAGTAGAAAACAATCGGTCAGTATTGACATTACATCGGTAGGTCTGTGTCGATCGTGCATCGTACCTTATAAAGTGTTTTATCGTTGTACATTTTCTTATTTCAAAGTCCACGTTTTAATTTACGAGGAAACGGTTTTTTAATTATTTTACAAAATAGACCCTAATTCTAAAAAAGTAACAAAATGAAAAATAAGAAAAGTGCATACATGCATTGTACAAAGTTTTTTTGGAGCGTTCAAAAATGTGCGGGCCCTGGAAACGCGTTGAGCGAGCAAAATGCCGTACGCGATGTGTTAAGAATCACGATGAAGCTTTAGAAAAAGAGCCTCCTCTTCGATTTGGATGATTTTTTGATATGTTGTAGAGATCGATACTTTGAACAAGCTCTTCCTATTCATATTAGCGGCGGTCTCGCTTAGCTTCCGAGATATTCGCGAAAAACTGCTGCTACCAGTATATTCAATTCTGCATATGTATAGTTGCGCATCTGTGGTAGCGTATGCGTCAGTATTAGTTGCCACTTATCTCAAAAATCATCAAAACCGGAGAGGAGACCTCTTTTTTACAGTTTGACCGCAATCACTGCTATATAAAGTGATAGGAATGTGCTTACCTCGAACCGAAAATCGGTTTTCCTGAAAAATCCAACCACGCTATATAATTCATAGCAACAACGACCGTATCTACTAGAATTCCAATTCCAATTCCCTAAGAGCCCTTTCACACAATGATACGTGTATCGCGATTCACATACACAAATCGTATCCAATAATAAGATGATGTGAACTGATGCGATACAATATCCGACTAATTTCTTAACTAAGTGTCGATCATTTGGTTTCCAATTAATAATTGCGGTGGCCGACCGACTGAGGATATCGAAAATCAGTATCATAATACCTTACCTCTCTGTCCGAACGCTTCTATAGGCGATACATGAACATGTTTGTGTGAAAGAGCTCTAAGTGGTCAAGAGGTTGCTAAAGGATTTCCGTATGTTACATTATTATTATATCGTTAACTACGGATTTATGTTAATTGAAATAATTAGTCGATATTGTAGTACAGAAAAACAACGTTAATAAACATAATATAAATCGAGAATAATAAAAATATAATACCTACCTATTATGTTATTATAATGCATATAAAACTTTATACCGTGCAACTTTTTAAATAGAATGAAATATCATTTCTTTATTTTCTATATTTTGGGTTTAATACCTTGTTGACTGATCACGAGTATAATGCTCTTGTTGCTGTGTCCGAACGTTGCTGATCGATCACAAGTTAACTCGTGTCTGCACTTACATTAGTTTATACTTTACGGGACGGTTTTGACTCGAAATTGCCGGTCAGCAAGCTGTTAATATTTGTATATTAACCGTTTGAGTGCGGAAGAATTTTCTTATGTATATGCTAAAATTGCGGAATGAAATGCGTAGTATTTTTTGGGGAAAATTATAAAAATGGTTATAATTAACTCCAATTATTATAGAAAAAGTAATTTTTACTAACAAAAATGTTTTTTATTCTCAATTTTTGTACATAAAAAATTTTGTTGTAAAAATTATCTCTTGTCCGTATAGATGTAATGATGATTAAAAAAATTAAAATCGAAATCTATCTATCTTTTTACATTGGCTCATTTTTTCTGCCGTACCACCATCCACGGCTCTACTATATTTTACCATTGTGTTTTATTTTAATTCTTATATTATTAAAAATCACAACTGAATGAAATTAATAAAAAACTGCAATAGATATGAATACAACTGTTGTCAATTTATGCGAAAATTATCCTAACGAACAGCAGCGTGATCGCGCGTCTCCGCATTCCTAGCACAAACAAGAGAAGCGCGATCGCTCTTCTCCGCATTTTTGGCATAGGACAAGCGAAGCGCGATAGCGCTTCGCCGCACTCAAACGGTTAATAAGTTATTTTAATTTAGTAACTTGTTGAGAAAAAAAATTGAATTTGAATTAGAAAAAAATTTCATAACGAATGCAAATATTTTGAGTAGTGATCTTAAACGTATAGTAATAAGAATAAAGAAATTAATCCAAGTAGTTGATGTCGCTCATGAATGGTTACTTCGAATCAACGCACAGATATATGGATTAGTATCATCACGTAGAAAAAACAATATCCATTGAAATTTCTATTGGTCAGCACCGATACTCTTTGCTTCACAACGCCTGGGGATCAAGCGTCGATTTGTTTTGGTGTCGCACGTTTTGTTTTTCCGAGCTCGTCCATTAACTTGCACATCAACACAGAACACGATTATTCGTGCCCGGTGATCCATCTCTATCCAGCGATCCACGTCAGCTTCAAAATGCCAATAAACACACTCGCGTAGACAAAAAATATTGTTTCACCGGGGAAAAATTTATTCAAAATATTTCGTTGGATCGCTACGATCTACCAACATGAACGTATACACATATTATTCTCTTTACTCTGTTGGTATGCATAAAAAATCGCTGAAACATTGTCAACATCAAAATGAAAAATTATAAGATCGTATCTTTTATTCAAAATTTTTTGGTATTCCTATTATAACGAAATTACTCATAAAATTACAAATAAATATGTACAATTTCATTGCAATAATTCGAGACTCTCGGTCATTGCATCATTAAAATGATTAAATCATCGATGGTTAAAAATTATTTAAAATGTAAAAAAATGTATGCAATCTTTTAATTTTAGCCATTATGTATTAGGTTGTTCCGAAAGTTCCTTCCGTTATCTTCGCGCAATGCTTTCGTCTAGCAATGTTTAAATAAGCATTCAGCCGTATTTGTCAAACGAAAGATGGAGGGAAAAAATAGCGCAAAATGAATCCTGTATAAAATAATAATATATCGTAAAACATAAAATATTATGTATCCACTACTTATTAATAAAACGAAAGAAATTTTTGGGACAACCTAATATTTAAATTAAGCGTATATTGTGCGTATTGTGAGAAATTAAAGAGGCATAAAAAGCTTGCAAAATATCTGTTTCTAGTATAATTTTACGCAATATTTTTAGTAAGCTAAGCATAGTTGTAAAACATACAGCAGATACGCGTAGTTTATTGCTCGAGTTATTTATTCTGTTTACAATATACATACACGCATAATGTACCTATATCTTTGCTTAACATAAAACGATATTTTTTGTCCCACTTTCGAATAAATTTTAAATAGTAATGTGTTTTATAACATTTATGCGGTTATTTGAATATATCTGTATGTATATTTTGTTTTTACAAATCGTAACAATGGTAATACAGTAGAACGTGAATTATCCGAATTTCGATTATCCGAATACAGGACCACTGTGTACTATACAATTTATACTATGTTTACATTTTAGAACACGTATCTTTCCCGTTTTAAATGCCTCGTTTCAGTGTCTTCTCTGAGCTTAATGCTTTATTCATGTTAAATTTACATTTCAATCTCACTTTTCTTGTTAGATATGTACCTGTTTGCACAATAAGCACCTATATTTAAAAACTGTTTAATTTCTACTTGATTTATGACATGTTCATAACCATGATTCTTTCAGAAAATCCACTTTTCGGGACAAATTTAGCTCCCAATTACATCAGATAATCGACATTCTACTGGAGAGTTGTGTGCCCTGTTGCACGAAGGCAGTATATAAGATAGTTTTGGGTTCGTGAGCAATAAGGAATTGAAATTCACCGTATGGTTGGATTTATTAAGTACGTATTATATATCGCGATTAAAGTTAAAAGTACTGTTGAATTGGTAGCGTTTAGATCCTTTCGTTCGTACAGATCATTCGCTTTTTCGCGATTCTGGGTGTATCCTATTCTGATAGAAACATCGTATTGTCAGAAACCTTTGAAGTGCGCATTCCTTAAAAACGACAGTTAGTCGGTACGGTGAAATCGGAGATACACACATACACATACCGAGCACAACAGAATGGAAAGCATCTCGAGATCCCACACGTGACGCGTCCGAGTAGCTACTCAGTTCTACCCGAGTTCCTTCTCATCGTTGTATGCTTCCAGCTCAATTACAAACGAGTAAAAGGTGGTACAGTGAAAGCAGCTGGGGTGGTTCATCCGGTGGTAGCGGTGGTAATGGTGAAGAGGCACGGGTTTCTTCCGCGGCTGGCGCAATTCATGAGAAAGAAGGAAAGAGAGCGTGAAAGACCTGGAAGAAAGTGCACGCACCTAGGCCACCGTAATTGCCACGGTGTTTATAATTGTTGCACACTCCTCTGCTCTTTGTACGGATGCCTCTTCAGCCTTCTGACTCGTAACCCTCCGTTGCGGGCCACTCCGCCGTGGACTCTTCAGCAACGTCGTGGCGGGGCGAGACGAGAAATTAGTCTGCGTTTTCACGGAGCCGACTTAATAGAGAAAGAGAGACCGAGTGGAAGAAAGTGGCCTGGCATTGTTCTCGCGTGAAATCGGGCTACGATTCTCAAGATGTCTCGCGGTCCAAGAAGCTGTACCGTGAACGAGTTTCTACGAGCTCGCGATGAAAATTATCGTCGAGCATGTGCTGGTCACTTATCGCGTTCCCACAAAACCTAAAAAATGAATGTCCGCATTAATTCTTTTCCGTTACAAATTCTGTTTAATTGACACTTATTTGAGTACTGTCAAACAGCCTGCATTTAATGGACTTATTAAATTTCTATTTAAACTATAAAATTGCCTATAGAATATATGTAAATGCATCACACTTTATCAAAATTACATTAACATCGATAGAGCCATTAAAGTACAATTATGCGAGATCAATGATCTGGTTAACTTCGGTTACGAATAGATACGTATATTAATCACTTTATAAAGCTTTTATTCGAATTTTGCGAGTTAATTTAAACGAAAAGAATTCAGAATTTTATCGATGTTATCTTTTTACCTTATCAATCGAATGTGAAAAGACAAAAATCGATTGATCGTCGTTGTGGCTATGCAGGGAAGGCGCTGGAAGGCAAACATCGTCGCTAATTTATTCGTCGAAGCACCAAGAGCGCCGACACCCTCTCCAAATTTCCTCTTCCGACGTACGCGATTCGATCATGTTGGCCTACGTTATTTTGCCGTCGGTACACAGCACAGGAACCACTTATATTTGTGTTTATTACGTCGAGATGTGACGTCATTTCCTGAGGGAAGGAGGACGGAATAACCTCATCACCGTATCCCACAGACTCGCCGGCAGTGATTCCCCCTTTGAATAGAGCCAAGTGGTTCGTACCTCTCTCTTTCCCTCTCAGTCTTTAGCTACTTCCTTGCCTCATACTCCGTATTCTCTTTCTTTCACGTTTGCCTCTGCTCTCTTACTTTTCACGCTTTTATGCAAGAATGTTGGAAGATTTCGTCAAGTTTCACTCTTTTGTGCCAAGAAATCGCAAGTGAAATTAAAGTCATTGAAGAAATAATTTTAATCAGGTATTTCATAATTTTTTTCATGGTATAAATAGAAATTCGTGTTGAAATAAATGGTATTTAAAAGCAGATTGTACATATGTTTTTATATAGCGAGAAATCCCGGGCGTAAAATAAATTAATATCATCCTATTCATTTCTAACCGATGTAATAATAAGTACTTCGTTAATACAATATTTCTCTATCTAGACACACGATAATAAAATAAATAGCGAGTATATTTATAAGTAGGTTTACATTTTTTATTACTCAACACGGCAACGCTTGAAATAATTAATTTAACCAGAGGTATTTAATTTAATCTTCCTCCGTAAGGAAATTAAATAACGTCTGCTTTGCTGAAATTAATTAAATAACTACTACGCCAGAAGGAATTTTTCGTTCTAAATTAGTACATTTCTTCCTTTTAAGTCTCGAATCGAATTTTTTTTTCGTCCTTTTCTACAACTATTATTTTATCTGTAATTTAAGGTGCGCAAGACAAATGATTTCTACATATTTAGGTAAAAGTGAGTAAATAAAATGTCTTTATATCTTTAACACATTCGTATTTCAAAACTAAAGACAACTACATACAGGGTGTTCCAGGTTTTAACTGTCAAAGTTTGTCACTATATTCTATGGGACTAGGTAAGAGAATAATGTTATATAAACATAGGTCGTTTAAAGCTTTATTAAAATGTTACGATAAAAAATAAAACTTACCTAGGGAACAGTAGCGGAGATCGGTCTGACACGAAGTTACAGTGATACGATGTAGGAATAGATCAACAACATTTACATTTAATTTATTTATACGACCAGTGTTTACTGTTTGCGGTCGTTAAAGATTTCGAAGATAATTTCATCAATTACGATTAATAAGTATACATACCGAGATATCGCAATTATTTACCAGGATTAATATCTCAAAATAAAACAAATAAATCGGTTCATTATTATTCTCGTACTGACAGCTGTCGCAAAACCGTATATATATCATGAATTACATTTAAAGTTTTGTGCATACTAGAAGGTAAAACTAAAGAAATACTATTTCGAAACCTCTGCAAACGAGGATTGAGTAAAATGTGTGAGATGTGGACGCTGTTTCATGATGGATGCTCTAAGCCTAGGAGCATTTGCGATTTATGTGGAAAATTAAAGAAAAAGCAACGTATCAACCAATTTTCTCTCGTATTATATTTTGTATAAGCTATATTTTTTGGTATTTTTCAAGGTCGGTCTCACCCGTAATGGGTGGACGCTCTAACTTGAACATACGGGTAAGGTCGTTCATTTGCAGTGTTGGTATTTCTAGATAAAAGAAAGAAAGAAATATTTGTAAATTAATTATTGTTACACAAATAGTTAGACAAATGATGTTAGTTTTTTATTTAATATATTAATATCTGAGAGAAAATTTTAACACATTATTTTTTACTCATATCTCCATACTTTATAGAAATACGTCAAATTATAATACAATCGAGAAGAAATCAAATATTTTACAGTATTTAGAAACAGAAAATGGGTAAATTTTCACCCGAGGAGTATACGAGGGTTAAGGAATAGTTTTTGCGAAGATCGTTAGAGCAAAAGTTTTAGTTTTCTAACATTTTTTCAAACAGTAACGCTAATGATTTTTTTGCCTAAATGCTTTAATTTGCCTAAAACAACAAAAATGTAAAAAACCAACAATGCAATGGCTTCTTTCCAAAAAAATGATCAACCTATCCCGAACTTACCCTAAATACAGATATTAAATGTAAATATTGCTGATCTATTCCTACATTGTATCGCAGTAACTTCGCGTCAAACTGATGTCCGTTCCTTACGTAATTTTAATGTCGTAACATTTTAATAAAGCTTTAAACGACTTATATTCGCGTAACATTTTTATCTTACTTACAATTAGACACATAGAATATATTGAGTAAGTTGTGCGAAGTAACGAAACAGCTATTACTCCGGGTAGAATCTGT
Source organism: Ctenoplectra terminalis (assembly GCA_019453375.1). Classification (NCBI taxonomy): domain Eukaryota; kingdom Metazoa; phylum Arthropoda; class Insecta; order Hymenoptera; family Apidae; genus Ctenoplectra; species Ctenoplectra terminalis. The sequence goes on from SMSQ01015904.1 coordinate 27,233, forward strand.
CGTTCCTGTACGTAACGTAAAATCAAGTACTCATAATATTCATGCATGAATAGCTGTACGTACGAGTATACAGGTAGTTAATTTGATATTCGTCTGACAGGTCAGTCCTTCCCTTTAACCAACTATACCAACCTAGCTATTTGGCCAGTAGACCCTTAGCCTCGACGATAGCGCTATTTAGCGTCCCAGTGGCGCAAGTGCAAAGTGTCGTGCCATTACAGGGTGGCAGACGCGGCGCTCCATTAAGCAACGTACGTTTCGTGTGGCCGTATAGAGACGTGTGCCGTACCATGGCCGTGAAACTAATAGAAGGATACGCGGGAGAATGGGTCAAAGCGTGCAGAAATAGCTGCATTTCGGCAAAGCACGCCTTTAATTAAACCGAAAGGGGGACGTGTATTGTCATTTTCAAGCCAGACTACGATGTATCCAGTGCGTTGTACTTGGCTGGCCAGTTTACCAGAGACCTCCCCCACAGTATGTGCACTCTCGTGAAAATTTGCGCCATTTCGTTTCATTCGCGAAACTCGGCCGGCAGGAACAGGCGAAACCTACCTAACGAGATCTTCCGCTCGAATTCCCAAGAGGGAACAGAATCGTTCCTTCTCCCGTTTTTTTTTTTGCCCCTAATTGTATCTATCCATTCGTATATCTTTTTTCACACAATCGATGGCGTTTAGTCGAACAGTCCGTGCACACCTATAATTCTTCCTTCTATCTGTTTAAATTTTCTTCTATCCTTGAAAACGTAATTTACATCATCCCGTGTACGTAAGAAACGGTTGCAATAAGGTATAGCATCTGTTTTTATTTTAAACGTGTAAAGTTCCTCATTATATTATGTAGATCGTAAATAAGTACGTAATGTGTTTAACCGGAAAGCAAATAATGAAGATGATGTAAGTTTGTTAGTGCAATTTTTTATTTGTTATCTTTATACAGTGTTATAGAAATTTACAATTTAATCAATTTTTTTATTTAGTTTTAAGATAGCGTTTGAAACAAAAGATATTACTTCATTTTTATGATATCAGACATACCTATTTATTGACAAAGATAAATTAACTCACATCTGTTTTAGAATTGGTCCGATTAGAATTAACTTTCATCCAGCGTTTTCTTGTTAAAACAAAAGAATATGTTTAAATACAGCTAAATAAATACGTCTTTTAAAAGTAATACACCTAAACCTCCTACGACATGGCATCTTACAACACGGTTCCGCACTAACGCGATAACAGAAATTGTGGTAATTTTCCTATAACACGCACCTTCTACAACATAGTTTCGCTCTAATACGATAGGAGAATTGTAAAAGTTCTCTTTTTTCTATCTTTTGTTAATGCTTTGTGTTATACATATTGTTAAGAATAGATGTATGTGTGCATGTTCCAAGTGAATCATCACATCGACATGTAAGAAAAATCACCATAGGTGACTCTAGCCCAGTTTTTGTCCTAATCTATTCTGTTTCAACCGGATTTTACCGATCTGAATGCAGAAAAACATCGAATGTGTAACGTATAGATTCGAGGTGATCCTTCCGAGTTCAGACCGCAAAAAGCAGCCTAATTGTTATGTCTTAGTAGAGTATTTCTTTCTTTTATTTTTCAAATATATATATATTTAATTTATATTATTTAATATATATATATATATATTCCTAATATATATATATTATTATTTTATAGGAATATTAATATTTCCAATAAAAATGAAGCTGAAAAATGATTTGCTTTTAATAGATGTTAGAAAGTTACCCCCTTTTTGTACTAACTTTTATTGTTAGTCTTATACGACACGGTATATCGTAGAAACCTAACTATCGTGCTGTAGGAGGGTTAGGCATATTAGTTTTTTGTAAATATAAATACTATTGTACTAAATGATATTCTTACTATCGTACTAGATGATATTAATACCTGAAATATTTATACAGATATGTAACCTATTAAATCTGAAATTTTTGTATAATTCATAAAAAACGAATACAGCTTTAATACCAGATTTACGGACATCAATTTGATCGTTTTAACCGTGTACATTAATATGGACTTTTTTTGTAATATCATTTTACTTCAAATCCATAGATTTTTATTAAAAGAGATTAATTTTAGAATATTTTTTACATTAAGTATCATTTTAAGTTTGCATTTTCCGTACGCAGACTTTTTACATGAGGATGCAATTTGAAATTCGTCAAATTGTGTTGACGTTATATGAACCTTTGAAAAATTTATAAAAGTTGATGGCATTTTAAATGTCAATATTTGCGATTATATTCTTTGTTTTGCAGCTTTGGCAACTAATTGTTTATGTCTAATAAACAGTTAATGAAGTAGACGTTATAGAATTACAGAGATACAGTGGCTACAAAAAGTATTCGCACATACCTATATTTTTTAATGAGTCGTTTTTTTTAATTATATTTTACATTTCATTTCCACGATGTCAAATTTTTGTAGCCACACAAAAGTGCTATTAAAAGAAAAAAATTTACTATGCTTGAACTTAATTAATTAATATGTAAATTCCAAGATAAATATNAAAAACGAATACAGCTTTAATACCAGATTTACGGACATCAATTTGATCGTTTTAACCGTGTACATTAATATGGACTTTTTTTGTAATATCATTTTACTTCAAATCCATAGATTTTTATTAAAAGAGATTAATTTTAGAATATTTTTTACATTAAGTATCATTTTAAGTTTGCATTTTCCGTACGCAGACTTTTTACATGAGGATGCAATTTGAAATTCGTCAAATTGTGTTGACGTTATATGAACCTTTGAAAAATTTATAAAAGTTGATGGCATTTTAAATGTCAATATTTGCGATTATATTCTTTGTTTTGCAGCTTTGGCAACTAATTGTTTATGTCTAATAAACAGTTAATGAAGTAGACGTTATAGAATTACAGAGATACAGTGGCTACAAAAAGTATTCGCACATACCTATATTTTTTAATGAGTCGTTTTTTTTAATTATATTTTACATTTCATTTCCACGATGTCAAATTTTTGTAGCCACACAAAAGTGCTATTAAATGAAAAAAATTTACTATGCTTGAACTTAATTAATTAATATGTAAATTCCAAGATAAATATAATAGTATGCGGATACCTCTCGTAGCCACTGTAGTATAAAAAATTTTACTTTGCAGAAAAAGTCTCCAATTGAGTTTTCTAATATTTTAATGCTAACTCCGCCATTGTTCGTCAGTTCTGGAAGGAGATTCCCCACGCCTATGTTATACTCTTGAATATATGATGAAGACGTATACTTACGAAGGCAAGCCTTCATGGCCGAAATACAGAACACAATTGAAAGTGATTGCAAGAAGTGAATGAAATGATAATCTTGATTGCTTCATTAGTGTTCTATACAAAATCTACTAACTTTCTTCCCTTATTAAGTACAATGATTTTAATCCGATAATTTT
>SMSQ01015914.1:0-20135 GCA_019453375.1 Ctenoplectra terminalis
CTCGCTCCACATAATTCCAGTTTATCCAAGGCAAAGGAAATTATCCAACAAACTTCAACACTTTCTACCTACATACATTCTCAAGCATGCTGCAACGCAAACTTCACCTTCGTTACCAAGGTTCAATCGCTGGAATCGATCCAACAATTACGACAGATCCACTTACATAAAAACCTCGACATAACTCAGCGCCACTGGTAATCCTTAATCATCATCTCCCTCTACCCTCAATCTAAGAATCCTTTCTCACGAACATTATTTATACATTCCATAGAATCCTGCTCTTTTTATTAGCCGTTCCGTCGCAGCACAGTTTCTCGCTTAAACCGTTTATCGTTAAACCGTAGTCTGGTCCCGTCGACCGATCGAAACGGTGAGATTGCCACCGGAGAGCGTCAGTCGTGACCCGATAAAGCTGATTTTAGGTCGCCGCATGAGGATCGTCGTTCAATGCTTCCACTCTCTTCCCTCGCCTTTTTTCAACTTCTTCTTCTTCTTCTCTTTTGGTTCGTGCGCTCCTTATCTGCAGCCACGATTCGTCCGTTCGCCCTGTTCTTTCTCATCCGCGCAAAGCAGCGCGAAAAGAGGGAGCCCGGAACTCAATACGCGACCGATTGGTTTGTGCGATTGTTCGTGGCCTGCGACTGTCTCCAGAGCACAACTACCAAAGAAATCCGCCGTAGAGGAATATCAAAGAGCGCGTTTCTTAAAAAGGAAGAAGTAATAGGCAGAGCGAGAAAGACGGATTGAAGAAATTGTGGTTGAAAGAGGTCGGAGAGGGAAAGAGAACGATCCTTTCTTACGTTCTCTATCCCTCGAAGTCGGATTCATTCGAACGCTTCTGACGCTTGGGTCTTCGCGCGTTTCCTCGGGAGTCAACGTTCGCTAAAAACCCTGTCGATATCAATCACGTGACTCGATTTTCCGACGACTGGTTCCGTGGGCTTCTTGAAATAATTACGTTGCGATCGTGCTCTTTCGAGCTATCGATTGCTGACGCGGTCTGCACCGGACAGAATAGCTTGTTCCGAGCTCTTCGGGGGAATTAGCTTCTTGGTGTTTTATAGATGCGGCTGGAGAGTAATTTGAACTTTCTTATTTCGACGACCGATTTGACTTGGGATATATCGGTTTGATCGTTTAACCTTTTTAAAAATTGCGTTTCCCTCGGAATACGTAACTTGTTCTTTTATGCAAGGAATTTTGTGTACTTTTAGTAAGCGGTAAATATTTCGCAAGCAGTGCGATCGAAATACAGCGGGTGTTCAAATTGTTAGATCATGAACGCGAAGAATGTGTCTTCTGTGTTTGCGCGAAGATAAAATTACAGGATCAAGAATAATGTTAATTTTTTGTGTTTAACGCTAAATCTACCGACGATTGAACTATACCTGCTTGTATCAAAGAAATTAGAACAATAGATACTTGTAAAAATACACAATGCTAGTGAAACAAATCTTTAACCATATATTTAACGGAAAATCATAAAAAAATATTCAATAGTGCACCGTTGATAATTTATAAAATTTGGACAAGAAATTACGAAACGGTCATTTGACCGTTTTGGTAGGTTTAGTGTTAAATATCTTTATCTGCTTATAAAAAATACGGGTAGGTCTCCTGCAACACGGCAGCCTATAACAGTATTTCGTTCTAAGGCGATAAGAAAATTGCAGAAACCTTTGTACAACACTGTACCTGTACAGCACTGGATAACATGTTACAATAACTGTTGCAACAATTAAATAGCAAAATGATAAATTACATTGTGTTAAAAATAAGCAAGTGTCCGGATACTTTTGAGCGACAGTGTATGAATACATATACGCATCTTCCACGCCATATAACATTGCACAAATAACGTTCCGAATATTTATTATCATCAATATTTATAAAGATAATACACTGTATTCCTGTTAATTGGGACATATTAGGATCTCTAATAATATTTTTATTAGAAAAAATAAAGCCGAAAACGATTTATGAAAAAACGTATGTAATACAGGTAGCCCTTCTACAACACGGCATCCTATAACACTGTTTCGCTCTAACGCGATAAGAAAATTGCGAAAATCTTTGAACAACACTGCACTTCTACAGCACTGGATAACATGATTTTTGTTTAACGTATTTAAAAACTAAATTATCTTAAAATAATGCGACCTTGTAAGAACCAGCAAACAAACCAAAATTACAAACTTTTTAAAGAGGATAGAAGATGCAAAAAATGTAAACGAAGAAGAAGGTTCGGAAAGCGAAGGTGATATCGCTCAATCGAAAAAAACGTTCTCGTTTAATTCTACTGAGTAGCGATGAGGAACAAATTCATTAAATTAAGGTTACATTAAATGAAAATAATATTTTTTATTTCTTTTTTTTTTTGTTATATATATTTTTAATAGAAATTAAGTTGTTATATGGAATGAAAAAAAATGTTTCTTTTTAATAAGTTTTCGGAATGTAATCCCTATTTTTGTACTGGCTCTCGGTCTCATATAACACGGTTTCATATNCACTGTATTCCTGTTAATTGGGACATATTAGGATCTCTAATAATATTTTTATTAGAAAAAATAAAGCCGAAAACGATTTATGAAAAAACGTATGTAATACAGGTAGCCCTTCTACAACACGGCATCCTATAACACTGTTTCGCTCTAACGCGATAAGAAAATTGCGAAAATCTTTGAACAACACTGCACTTCTACAGCACTGGATAACATGATTTTTGTTTAACGTATTTAAAAACTAAATTATCTTAAAATAATGCGACCTTGTAAGAACCAGCAAACAAACCAAAATTACAAACTTTTTAAAGAGGATAGAAGATGCAAAAAATGTAAACGAAGAAGAAGGTTCGGAAAGCGAAGGTGATATCGCTCAATCGAAAAAAACGTTCTCGTTTAATTCTACTGAGTAGCGATGAGGAACAAATTCATTAAATTAAGGTTACATTAAATGAAAATAATATTTTTTATTTCTTTTTTTTTTTGTTATATATATTTTTAATAGAAATTAAGTTGTTATATGGAATGAAAAAAAATGTTTCTTTTTAATAAGTTTTCGGAATGTAATCCCTATTTTTGTACTGGCTCTCGGTCTCATATAACACGGTTTCATATAGCACTGCATTTTCTAGGAACCTATATACCGTGTTACAGGAGGATTACGTGTATATGAAAAAAATTCAGTATTATAAACTAATTGTTCAACGATAATAACGCGGTTGAGATTTGTCAAGATTTAATGATACTGCCTCTTGCTGCAATAATTGCTACATTTTTCAGTTTTTTTTTTAATTGTGTCATCTCCGTTTCATATTTCAATTAAGCGATTAGTTAGTTGTTGCTTGTTTGTGATAATTTCCTTCGAAAGTTTCTTCTTTAATAATTCCCATAGATTTTCAGTCGGATTCAGGTCAGAAGAATTCCCAGGCCAATCGAGAGGCTTGATTTATTTGCTACGCATTAATGTGAGAGTTAGAATGATTCCAAATTGAATTTCGATAATCGAAATTATGAAATCGAATAAGAAGACCGATCGAAGCGACCACGAAGCCCTAGTTTTTCGAAAAGTTTGCTGCTGGCGTGACAAGTAAATTAATTATTAAATTGTGTTAATAATAGAAAAGAATTTTATTCATACAAACTGAGTTTACTAAACTAATGTTTCTTTTCTCGAATAAACTCGTTAATATGTTAACGTTAGTTCTAGAACTAGGCAACTTCATATCCATGTATTTTTATTCAACTAATAAAACGTTAATACAATAATCGAATCATAAATTGTAACATTAAGAGGAATCCGCTATTTCCTTCACATTTTATATTTTTGTTATAACTTTTTAATCAGACTTTTATAATAGAGAGAAGTTTTTCGAAACGTGGAAATCTCGAAACTCTTCGAATAGTTTCGAGTTTCGAGAATTCAAAGTTTTACGCTTTTTTCGCGATTTTATCTGAAATACCTTAATAAATTGCGCAGCCACTGTATATTATGAGTTTTAATTATGAAAGTAGAATTCCTATTCACTTAATAACGATAATTAATATATTTTAATAATGTTATTTCAAACGGATTTAGTCAGCAGCTATAACTTTTGTTGTATATTAATTTATATATTTATTTAACTCGTTATTTTTAAAATATGATTCACAATGAGTTTTAAATTTCAAACTTTTTGAAACACATTTTTGTGATCATTTATTTTACAAAAAATTACAGTAGTTTTATTAGTTAATCCAGATCTCAGGTATATCTATCATTCTTCCATAAGAATGATTGTAAGATAATTTTATTTTATAATTTTTAACAAAACTGTTCACATTTGGTGTTAAAACCATAATCTACTTCATTGTATAAACGCAGTGACAGTGTTCGATTATATTTAGGCTTTAATTAGAAAAAGGTGACATTATTTGGAGACAAATCGCAGAAAATGATGTTCAAGAATATCTGGGTTAATTATATTTGAAGTAAAACTGTTATGAGTACGAATCTGGTCGCAATTGAAACCGTGTTTCTTCAAGATGAGTGAAAGATTACAAAACCTGTCTTTTTTACTATTTATTTATATAACTACATATTCATAGATGTAATTTTTTTTATAAAATTCAAAATTATATCTAATCTTTTATTAACTGCAAAGTACTAAAAAATTATGTCCTCAACCTCTTGCCTTGAAACCACGAGTCACACTCGTGGTGGAAATTATGATACAAATAAAGACACGGTATATTTTAAATCTTTTAATTAAAATTTAATTTTAATTTTAACTGTTGTTTCAGTTTATAAAATTGAAAATTACCAAATGTAAATTACATAGAATATTTCAATGTTTTGTATTTGACACACTGTTAAAGCAACGAATAGTTATCGCGTGTAGCTGCTGAAATAATAATAATAAGGTAAAGAGCTTTAATCGGAAACAAATGTGAACAAATTTATAATAAATATAACAGGGTTTTAATAACAGAACTAGTTAGAAGATATTGATAAAAATCATTTCGTTTATTCGAAATATTCTCCCTCGACAGAAATACAACGGTTTGCTCGCTCAAAAAGTGCATCGAATGACTTTTTTACGTTCCTGATTGGAATTGCGTTGAGATTGCTCGTCGTTGTTCGTTGAATATCGTCAATTGATGCAAAGCGGTTTCTTTTTGTCGCCAAACGCAGCTTAGGGAATAGAAAATAGTCGCAGGGAGCCAAATAGGATGAATATTGGGGATGTTGAAGTAAAAAAATATGTTTTTTGACACAGAATTTAATGTTGATTCTTTGCTCTTTATTCATTTTTCGACAAATGTGTATCAACCACTGTCACTTAACACGTTAAACGCTACGCCGATTTTGGTCGACTTTCCGTTAGGCTGTGTGCTGTGATACTAATTCGAAAACATTTGGTCGTAAAATAATTAAGAATTTAAGAAGAGAATTGTAAAAGTTTGCAAAGGGAAGTCGTATCATCGCTTAATGTGATTTAACAAAAACCATTAATATAGGGTTTTTTACTTAAATATAGTTTATAAATATTTAATTATTAAGAATTAAGTATTGGTAAGTGATTGTGACGCGCGATAATAGACTATTAATATTACAATAATTCCTTAATTACGCAACACTCTCATTTGATGTTCTCTCAGCACTCTGTTCTACTCTCGGTTCAACACTGTCCCACCTACGTTCAACTCTTTTTTACTCTACTCTACGTTCGACACACTCCCACGTTCCGTTCAACTCTGTCATCAACACTGTCCTACGCTTTCTCCAACTCTCCCTGTTCAACCCTGCTTTCCCTTCGGTCCAACTCTCCCTCCGCCTCGACCCATCGTCCGTCCGTTGGGTCCGGTCCCTGTCCCGTTGCGCCTTTATTGCCTTCCATAAATTATGAGTTCTTAAAACTACGACACTATATTAATGAATTACAAGGTGTTATTTTTTGAAATTGATTCTGTCAGTCTTTGGAAACCAGCGACGCCTAAACGAAAATTTCCGACGTGGCGCTTAACGTGTTAAACGCGTATATCTTCGCTTTTAGTGAACGAAATGTCACGAAATTTTCAGAGATTAATAACAATGGTTAACGAATCATAAATCAATCTGCCATTAATAGATGGCGTCACTGGATTTGTTAAACTAGAAGCCATTCCGGTTATTTTTGGGACAGAGGGTGTATAATAAACCACGTGCACTAATTTTGTTCATTTTAGTTTAACACGTTGACTGGCACGCAATTTTATAAGATAATCTCCGTCAGGACACGCGCGCTTATCGTTTGTTTCTAATTGTAGCGTAATAATAAGTACGCTTACGACGAAACGTTTTCGAGACACGCGTTTAATTGAAAATCTTTCTTCAAGAAGGAAGTATCTAAGAAAGCGTGTGAGCTTTGAAAATTATTTCTTCCGTTTAAAATATTTTTTCATCAGTGGCGAATAGTTCAAATTTTTGCCTTAATTTTTTGCGATGTCGAACAGAAAAATGGATTTACAGTTGTAAACGCTTCGATCGTTTACTAGATTGCAACAACAACAAAAAATATAAATATCAGAAAATTTAGAGAACTGTTAGCTCTGAAATTATTAGGACTGACTGAAAATGTAAATAAATCTTCGGGTCAACGTAGTCAGCATAATATTGCCATCCGAAAAAATGCTTCTGGACAAAGCATTGGAAGTGCTTGCAAATTATGTTATTCAAATGAAAGACTCCACACGGACCGATCAAAGACACGACAAAATATAAAAAAGACAATAACGTTATGCCCAGATTGCCCTGATCAACCCCAACTTTGTATGGACTGTTTTAAAGCATTCCATTGTAAATCATTTTTTTAATAAACCTATATAACAATTCAATAGTCTCATATTCTATGAAATATCTTTCGAAATACCTACTAACTTACCCCGTAAGCACTCAAATAAACGTCAACCGAATACGCATGACGCGGCGATCAACGTGTTAACCCTCTATAGCCCGAATTTTGTCTGCTTATTGGAGAGAAAATTACGATTTCTTACAGTTTTTCACTTTGATTTGAAAATGTTTTAACTAATAACTACTGTAGATGAATCGTCGTATCACTACAGTAATACAGTAATCAGATTTAATAATTCAGTGATAACTAAACAAAATTAATTTTTTCAAATATAGATACATCATTTTGTAACTTTTAACCCTTTGCACTGGCGAACTTTTTTAAGTTTCAAAGGACTACTGTGAAAACATAGTGTTCTTTTGTATTTTTGTATTTACTTAGTTAATTTAGTTTATTTTAAAACAAAAGAAGTGTTCGAATTGACGAAGATACAGAATTTAATTCAAAATTTAATCTCTGAAGAAAATTATGCATGTCGCCATAGCGGCGCCAGTCGAATGCAAAGGGTTAAGTCACACGGTCCCATAGCGGGTTAATTTTTGCAAATGATGTCGACGATCATAGTGTAAGGGAGGAAAAAGAGAGAGAGAGAGACGGAAATACGGAAGGAAAACGGAAGATACGGAAGATCGGAAGAACACGGAAGAACGGAAGATACGGAAGATACGGAAGAAACGGAAGTCACTGACACTTTCTGAAGTCTCTGTCAGAATAATCGAGCTCTGTGGCGCGTGGGAATTATTTGGTTTTATTCAATAACAATAATAATAATAATAATAACTGAAGTTTTAACAATATTAAAACAATACTCTTAATCACTCTGTCTCTCCTCGCTGCTCTCTTTCCTTACTGCCCTCTTGCCACACAATCTCTCGCGCCCCGAACATTCACTCGCTTAAATGCACATCCCTGAATCGCTCTATCTTTTTTCCACATATATTCCTTTTTCACTCGCACTCAAAATCTTCGCATCCATCCCTTCCAATCACGCAGTCACGTAGACTTCATTCCCACGGCCCAGTTTCTCGGTTTCAAACATACGCTAGACATAACCCAGACACTCTTCGCTAACATTCTTTCGACCACCCAAGATTCGTCCACGGTCACACTTTTCCAAACATACCCGGATCAGTCTCACTCGCAACCATAAATACATTCACACCACCACTCGAGAGGCCCATCTACTGGCGCCGTCCCGTCGCAGGTAGTGGCGACTCTTACAATAGATAGGCACTGATGCCATCATTTTCAAAAATTACGCATCCGCATTTCTTGGTATAGATTTCACATTAAATAATCTTTTTCCACGTATATTTTTCGCTGTTTTCTTAACTTTTAAATCACACGTTCCCATAGAGGGTTAATGCGCTAACGTTGCTACTTGAGGTAACCATAATTTATTGTTCAAACTTATTCGATTGTTTACAACTTGGTTGCTATATTTGCTACAACTTCAAGAGCCTGAAATTGCTTTATTACATGGCAACAAGGAATTACAATATCATAAACTGGGATTCTTGAACAGTTACACACCTCATTTGCTCGGTTTTAGCAAAAGCCTCTTAATCCTACACTACTAACGTCTGGTAACTTGCGTGAATTCCGTGGTCGTTCTCGGAAGGGAATATTCAAATTCGCCGCTAAACGCAAAATACAACATGGATCTGAAAATTTCTGGCATGATTGGAAAATGGGTTGTAAGGCAATACGATACGATGTGAAACAATATGATTCGAGTAAAACAGTATGATACAATTATTTTTTAGCCGACAAAACTTCGTTTTCCAGGGAATGAAAATTAATCGAATGACGGTGCACTTGGATGAAGTTTGTTACTAACTTGTTGCATAACTTCTCTCTTTTAATTTCTTACAATTGAAGCGTTGAAAAAATAATATTTCAACCCCTTGATATACAAATAAAATGCACGTCGACGCGTTCGTAGAATATCATTTAACCCTCTATAGCCCGAATTTTGTCTGCTTATTGGAGAAAAAATTACGATCGATTACAGTTTTTCACTTTGATTTGAAAATGTTTTAAAATGTGTCGCTACAGTTGTTGACTCCCACAGTTTCCATGGAGTCGATTATTTAGCATCAAGGATGCCAACACGTTTCATAACAATAATATAAATGATATATTTGGTTCAGTTCGTACAAGTTCCACAGTTCAATAGTTCACAAGTTCCAGTTCTAGTTTTGATTCAACGTTCAATGTTTAATGTTCAATCTCATCTCATCTCCAGTTCAATACTTTGACAATTCTCACAATTCTAACAATTTTTGTTCAATTCTTGTTCAATTCTAATAGTTCTTGTTCATTTCTAATTCAATTCTAATCCTAATCGTAACAGTGACATTTCTTAAATACTAAACACCCTCGTTAGGCGTGTCGTCACCAAGAGCGTGGGAGGCATGCTATGTCCAATGAGTTTAAAATTCCGGTGTCAAGAGAGGTGGTCAATGTCACGCCTTCAGAGTTCGTGCGTCAGTCCTAAGTCAGGTAGGTTCATATGTGACGGGTCAGAAGGTCGCAGCTGAAGTACACGTGCGTCAGTTCTTGGTAGAGATTAGGATACGGCACCTTGCTATTGGGCAGAAATCGGCGAACACCGAAATATTGGCCAGTTTCTAGGTCGTAAACTAATAATAACATGTCAGATGTGAAAATGACCGTTCTCAAAAATAGCTAGGGTTCGTCCGTATCATAAATTAAGTCGTTAGCTGTCCTTAACAACGGTAATACAGTGATAAAATTTAATAGTGCAGTGATAACTAAACAAAATTAATGTTTTGAAATATAGATACATCAGTTTGTAACTTTTAAGTCACACGGTCCCATAGAGGGTTAATTTAGCTCAACTGTGGACACTCACGTGCAAGCTTAGAAACAGAACGTTTCATTTTCAAATTTACATTGCTATATAACATTCAATAAAGTTGACGTATAATGTTAATGTACGATAATTAAGTAATACTGTAAAGTATGATACGGCGTTCGCCGAAGACAGTTCTTAACGTCTCGAAGACGTCAAAGTCTACATTGGCACATGAAATGAACGACGTCTCCCAGACGTCATTGTATGTCAAGGGGTTAATTTCTCAATTAAAGTTAATAACTATAACAATTATATTACTAATTTCAAACTCTTAGAAAAATATCTCTGAATTCTTGATGAATAACAAGCTGACAAAAATATCTTTCTTATAATCCAGAAAATGATAACATCTCTCGTATTAATAAATTAAAGGACAGAACTTACGCAGCACCTTTGAGTTTCATATTACAAAACATTTTACTTTCACATTTGTCATAAACTCGTTCACATTTGCTTCCGATTAAGCGTACCAGGTCATACAATTAATTCGTCTGTATTAATCGGACATATCGGCAAACAAGACCCGTATTATTCACATTCTACGCGTAATTACATTCTTCCGTAAAACACATTTCTATCTGACATTTAATTCACTTATTAATCTTCGTTTATTACCAATTCATCGAATCGAAAAATATGATTCCTCGCAAACAACAGAAACTCTGTTTTCCTACTTCGTTCGACTGTAAATACGAAGCACGCGACGAAACAAATTATTACGTTTAACGCGTAACGAATGCATTAAAGATCAGCCGTAATGAAAGATAAAAATAAGGGTGGAGCGTTATATGAAGGAAATGGTAAATTGGAAAGAAGAGAAAATCTCTTTCTTCGTTTTATCTCTGAGACCAGGATTCATTCTGCTGGTCAGCCGGCCAGCCATCGACTTCCTATAACGTTCCGACTTTTATACGCTTCTTGGCCTCGAACGTTCGGAAAGAAACATGGCCGGCATCAATCGTGAAGAACGAGCGTGATTTTCTTCGATGAAACGGCTGGCCAAACGACGGGGCCGCAAGATCTTCGAAACAATGATCTACCGTGTGCTTCTTTGTCATGGCGTCCACTGTGAAAAGGAAACCCTCGTTCCGAGAAGAGATTCGAACTTTTGAAATTCCTTTTGCGTTATGTATTAGGACATCGGATTATGTTACCGCGAGCGTATTCGTTATTTCTCTTCGAGTTTTTCTTGAGCTCAATCACCGAGAAACATTGATTTATTTCCGGTTTCTTTGTTTGGACGAAGAAGCTTGTGATTTTTGGAAATTGAAATATTATTTTATGTTTCAACTGTATTTCAAATACGGCAGATAAAAGTTGATTTTTATCTCTGTATCGGATCGTATAAATATAAAGATATAAATTGGAAATTAAGCGAAGCTGTTAGTAACTGATAATGAATAAAATATATTGAATATTTATTTTAGGATGGTAATAAATATATTATTTGAGTATTCGTGGTTAGAGAAAGAATATTTTAGGTAGCCTGCAGCTCTGGTAATTTTAAATGCTTATAAAAATCTCTCTGGATTCCTGACGAAGATTAAATTGATAAAAATATCTTTCTCGAATTTTCCAAAGTCTCTTATAATTCTGTTCGTTGATAAAAATTTAATTAATATTTAGTAATAAATAATACTGAATGAATATTAAATTTAACATGTATGGAGCTTGTTCGTGATTAACCCTTTGTAGTTCAAATTTTGTTTGTTTATTAGAGAAAAGAACTGCGATTGATTACAGTATCTTTGATTGCAAAATTTTTTAAGTAATAATTCCTATAGATGGCTTGTGGTATCAATAATGCAGTAACAAAACTTAATAGTACAGTAATAACTAAATGAAATAAATTTTTTTAAATATAAAAACATCAGTATGTAACATTAGAAGTCACATGGCGCCATAGAGGGTTAAATGAATGATTGCAATTGCGTTATTGCTTTTGATATGATTTTTATTCGTCGATACTGTTCATATTTTGTCATAAACAGAGATTTCAAAATTAAGTTTCTCAATATAATCAGCAGTTATTCATTGTAAATGCATATATGTCTTTAATAAATATTTATTATTAGTTTTTTAGTCAAGAATAAGGGTATATTCAATTTCTTTCATATTGAATTTGCTAAAATTACAAAATCCTATTTTAATTTATAATTTCAGATTGTTTCCAATAACCTTTCATTTACATAACGTAAATAATAATAATAGCCCGCTAATAAATCAATTATATCAAAGTAAAAAGTTGCATATTATTTTGAAAATTTTACAAACCACTAACCACAATTTACTCAATTTATAAATTTTGAGCTTTTTCTATTTTTATTTAAGTCAGTATCAAATAACGAAAGTAAATTATATTTCAAATTTAGAAATCGATGATTTTATGCCAATTAATAATTAAACTAAAAGTATACAGAATTTGATTTCAATGTGTATTTCAAATATTATAAATTATAATTATATAAAAATTATAAATTTATTTAAGCAGTTTCTCACTTTCTCTTTAAATCAGCAACCATTCACGCGCACAAAATTCAAAGTTTTTGCATCTTCACTTTTACAAGACAGTGTACAAGGTATATGCTTGATAAAAATCGAATATCAAATATATAAAATGTTATTTGTAAATAAACAAATGCGATTACACTCCACGAAGTCATAATTAATCTTATTGCACTTGTTCTGACAAGATATGTCTTGCAATGATGTCTATTATCTTACTCTATCTCACATAATTCTTATTTTTCGTTTTTCTTTTTTTGTTATATCTTCCCGGACTTAACCGTTTTTGTCTTCTTTCAATCTTTTACTCATACTTATCCTCTTTTTTCTGTCATTGAAACTTCATTGCTTCTCTGCTCAGATTTACGAACAATTTCTACTTCCACCTCTTTTATTTTCATTACATTCATTCATTCGTGACTTTCAAACTCTACTACTCAATTTCATTCAACCTCTTTGCTTAAGTTTCTTTTGTCTTTTTATTTTAACGGTTTAAATTTCATCTTTTATCTTTGCTGTTTCCATTTCTTTCCGGATTAAAATATTGCGTTTCATTGCTGTGACTTTATTATGATGTTTATTGTCATACCGTATTTTTGTTTTATATTTTACTATAATATATATGTAATTTTAATTGTTAATTGGATAATTCTACATTAAGTAAAAACTTTTTTACAGAAAGTATTGCGTTAAAAATAGATACAGATGATTTAATTAGTTTTCTACATAAAAAATATGAATATGATTTATACTGTAATTTATATTTATACATATAAATACAACAATATAGTGAAAAATACTGATATTTTGATAAATAAATTGTTTTTTTCTATTAAAATACTTCTATATTTCTTTAATTTTACTTAACCTTTTTAGTGCCGGAGGCCGATATATCGGCCCTCGCTGGCGAGAATTGCCTGAGCCGATATATCGCTTTACTATTCGCATT
The DNA here is from genome assembly GCA_019453375.1 of Ctenoplectra terminalis. NCBI lineage: Eukaryota > Metazoa > Arthropoda > Insecta > Hymenoptera > Apidae > Ctenoplectra > Ctenoplectra terminalis. Next base: position 13,216 of record SMSQ01015914.1, read on the forward strand.
GCGGGAGAACTCTATCTCAAAATAAATTTATAATACGTTATAAATGATCTAATTTCATTACGAGAGAATTAAAAAAAATAGTAAACATAATTTTGTTTCAGCAATGTTATATCGCCTATAACAATTACGTATTTCGGAAGAGATAATCCGTCCGGCGCTTACCATGTATCTTCGAGTTATTTTTTATTTTTCTTATGTAATATTATTTATCTTGTTACAAAATATATTGGAAATGCAAAGTATATACTTTGTAATAAATGGTCTATATAAAATTATGATGAAAAGATGACTTTCTGTATGTGCAAATACGTTTTGTACGAGAGAACTCAACTTTTACTTTCTTCATGATCTTTTATACCTTTGTTATTTATATAATTTTCAATGAATTTAAAAACTAGTGTCATTGGTTTGTTCTCTATTTCGCCCTTAATATACTGCTTTTTGAATCATGTAAATATTGTTTCTTGTTCGGTTTTTATCAGCATTTTCCCAAACCCTAGTAAAACCGTGAAATTCGACCGGTTATTCTCGCATAGGCACCTCTTTTTCGCCTGGCACTAAAATGGTTAATATAATATTAAAAAAAAAAAATGATCAAAGTTTATTTAAGATTATTTTCGTTAAACTAAAAGTTTCAGCTCCTAGAACATTTTCCAATATTCTTGTCATGTGAACACCTTATGTCAGACTTTCCAATATACAGTTTGTTGGCTATATGTATAGTATAGTTATAACGGTTTAAATTTCATGTTTTATTTATAATTTATTCTTTTCTTTTCCATTATTTATCGCGATGCTGAGGTACTGTCGTATCATTTATAAAAGTACAAAAAATTCTCACAGCTCACAGCAAATTTACCCTTTGCTCAGACCATGCAAAAAATAGGCCATAGCAATGCGATCTCACGTTTTATCGGATCACTGAATTAATTGATCACTTGGCGATTGACGTTCAGTAGCCTTTTGTATAGAGCAGCCATTTTTTGGTAGAATACACAGTATGATTCGGATCGATAAACAGTGCTTAAAATACTTTACTATAAAATATATAAGTAAAATATTATAGAAAAAAAACGAAATAATGATTGAAATTTTAAGTAAATTTATTCTATCTGATCAATATGTTGGATATGATAATAATAAATTTTTTTTTCCTCATTTTGTATATTATTAGGCTTTCCCAAGAGTTTCTCTCGTTTTATTAATAGGTAATGGATACATAATATTTTATGTTTTACGATATATTATTATTTTATACAGGATTCATTTTGCGCTATTTTTTCCCTCCATCTCTCGTTTAAAAAATAAGGCTGAATGTTTATTTAAACATTGCTAGACGAAAGCATTGCGCGAAGATAACGGAAGGAACTTTCGGGACAACCTAATATATTCACAACTGACTTTGATGAGCCAACCAGCAAAGGTGATTTGTATATCGTATGCGTGTGTATAATACTCAATAATGTTACCACTCCCTTTTCTTTGTTATCGAATGTTGTGTGTCGAATGGTTTCGTTCTCGTAATAATAATTAGAGAGCGAAAACAAAATTAAACGATAGCGAGTCACATAAGCAACCCAGACACTTGGTCGAGCCAAGGTTCAAGCTCCGATGACCGTTTTACAACAGGGCTTAATAAAAGAAAACTACCCGAGGACGCTCACTTTTTAAAGATTAAGCTAAGCAGTCGGTTTTCCAGCGTTTTTCCTTGTTAGAGATTAGAGCCAGTTTTCGTATTTAACACATTAAAGACCTGTTTCTTACGAATAAGGTATGTCCGAGATAGTTGGACCACTTTCTGGAAAGAAGCCATTGCATTGTTGGTTTTCTACGTTTTTGTTGTTTTCGACAAATCAACCCTCTATAGCCCGAATTTTGTCTGCTTATTGGAGAAAAAATTACGATTGGTTACAGTTTTTTACTTTGATTTGAAAATGTTTTAACTAATAATTACTGTAGATGGATGTAAATTACAGTAATCAAATTTCATAGTTCAGTGATAACTAAAGAAAATTAATTTTTTAAAATATAGATACATCAGTTTGTAACTTTTAAGTCGCACGGTCCCATAGAGGGTTAAAGCAGCGCATAATAATGTTAGCAGTTTAGAATATATATATATATAAGTCATATTTTGCGACATATTAAAATATCTATTTCTTTTTTTAATCAAGAAATACCAACACTGCAAATGAACGGTCTCATCCGAATGTTTTGGATAGAACGTCCACTGATTATAAATACTAAAAAATTTAGCTTACACAAAATGTAATACAGGAGAAAATTAGCTTATGTGTTGATTTTTTCTTAATTTTCCACATAAATCACAAATTTTCCCATGGTTAGAGCATCCATCGTGGAACAACGTCCACACCTTACATATTTAACACTAGAACTACCGACGATTAGGATGTTACTTACTTCTATCAAAGAAAACGAAATTATAGGTATTTGAAAAAAATTCAGAATGCAAGGAAAATAAATCTCGATCTATATTTTTTACAATAAGTCACGAACAATTCTTAAAAATACACCACTGTCGATTAATAGAATTTCTGTAAGAAATTGCAATCTGGTCTTTTTGACCCCTTTGGTAGTTTTAGTGTTAATACAATTCTCGTTTCCGGAGCTTTCGAAACAGTTTATTTTTAGTTTTACTTTCTAGTATGCACTGAACTTTAAATATAATTTATAATATACAGTGTCTTACGAACTCTGTTCACTTAAATATCTTGGTTATTTCAAAGAATACGAGAAAATGTTGCTCACAGAAGTTATAGAGTTTAAGAAACTACATACTATGGTATAAATTGCATTCTTGTAATTGGAGACGCAGAGAAGATATAGCAATCACCTTTTTTTAAATGGAATGTTCAATTTTTTATGCTCGATTTCGATAGATTAACGTATTCTGAGAATAAAAGTACTAATATTAATTTGTCCTAAAACTTACCGTTGCTGAGATATTTGACTTTCTCCATTCCATTACTTTCATTATGGAACAATTAGGGAAGTATTCGAGGATTTTCTACTGTGCACAAAACTTTAAATACAATTTATAATATATACACGGTACGAGAATAATAACAAGCCGATTTATGTTTTATTTTGAAATATTAATACTGGCCGGTCTCTCCCGATGGTCCAACTATCCCGGACTTACCCTATTTGTAAGTTTTTATGGATTTTATAAGGTGTCAATTTAAAAGAACTTGTTTCCACTATTTTATTTTATAAACGTACTACTTTATAAAATTGGTTTCCTCCTTGTTAACAAGCATCATATTTTCTACGTGTCTTATATTTTTGTTTCTAGAAGTATCTCCCTATCTTCTCATATAACTTCCTTATCCAAGTTTACGCCGTAAACCCTATTCTGTTTTTGTTTCGCATTTATCGCTTATTTTTATCGCTGTCGTATCAGCTTTCCTCTGCTTTGTTGTTCACATAATTCCTCCTCTTTATCACCAGCTTTTTTTTTCCTCCGGTTCCATTTTACTCGTTCCCATTTTCTCCGAATGTTTTTGATTCTCCAGGTTTCGCTATTCCTCTTATTTCCGTCGTATTTTCCCTTTTCCAATGCTTTATCCTTCTCTGCTCGTCATTTTTCTTTCGCTTCCTTTCTCTTTGTTTACTTTTAATTCTTTTCTCCCTCTTGTTCATTTTCTTCTATTTTTTATTTTTCCCTGCACGATCTCCTTTTTTTTACTTTTGCTTTTTCTCCTTCTCGGTGTTTCCTACTATTTGTCTGCTTTCTTTGCTCGTCCGTTTTCATCTTTCATTTTTCTTTCTTTCATATTTTTTTTTTTTTTTTTTTTTTTTTTTTANCATTTGCCGCAATGTCTCCGCCATTTGTTACCCGGTCTCGTTAACGGGCTCATATTCCAGTAGTATACTCTAGCATTGGTGCACCTTACGATGGGGGGAGCATATGCACGGACAAACATGGTTTCACGTATCGTAAGTACTATGGCTATTGCATTAGGCAAACGGTCTCAAATACGTGCAACGTGTAATGTCTTGGAATAAGGGGACCGTATGGCTCAAATTGACAATTTGAGCCCCTTATATCATCCCTCGCAGCTTTAACGGGCTACTGTTATTTACTTACGTGTAATTTCACCGTAACCGCAGCAAGCTCAGTTCTTAAATCGATCCGAATGTATTGTCTAAACCGTGTACTACGCAACGAACACTGCTAAATTAATAGAAGCTAGATATTAACCTATGAAAACAATTCTTCTCATTCATAATCTGGCACCTTGCGTCAATGTATACGAGTAAGATGCCTGTAGAGAGTGTCTTCACTAGAGTGTAAGTCTCATTAACTCTCTGCGGCACAGGATTTCAGATTATAAAATAGACCCGTGTTGCATAGAAATTTTATTGAGTTTTTAGTTGTAAGGAAGGCTGACGGGCGAGGCGAGAAGAAATTAGAAACATATTAAATAATATATATTTAATATATATACAATATATATTTAATATGGTAAATAATATGTTTTATTCGACCTGCTCTGGTCGACGTGCCTGCTCAGACTGTTCTTAACACGTTGGGCCCGGCACCGGTCGCTGGGGACCGGCAGTGAACTTTCCGTGTGGCCGGCGTCGGTCCCTGAGGACCGGCACTAGAATTTTCGTTTGGATGGCGTCGGTCCGTGGGACCGACAGTATTAAAGTTAAAAAATAAATATAGTCTCAATGAAATGTGATGAAATGTAGTTTTAATGAAATTTATTGAAACATTCTAAACAAAAATGCGGCTTATCTTTACACATATTACAATACGTAACAACTTTTTTGGTAATATTTGTAGCTGTCTTTCGTCCAAATAGTTTTTAATTGTTATCATAACACTTGGAACAATACCTTCGGACTTTATGCACGTCTCCTTTCTTTTTATATAATTTATGAATAATTTCTCTTGGCGATATCCTACAACATTGTATCGCTCACCGGCTGCCGGTTGAACGGAAAGGACAGCAAATTAGGCGCCAAGCTCAACGTGTTAACGCTGGGCTTTTCCTATAAGGTGTCCTAGGAAAAGAAAAGGGGAGTGCCGTCCTAAGCGGACGCACTTGGCCGGTTCTCTACGCACGGCCCTCACAAAATATATAACTCTTCTGTATTGCTTACAAAATGAAACAAAATTGGTATATTTTTACTAATAAAAGAATCACATAATGTAAAAACATAAAAAATAATAATAGTTTAATTTGATTTGTTGTTGTAGGGTGAGACTCAAATAGTCTCACCGTGCCACATGGGTTCATGAATGGTATAATACTTATTAAAGCCCATCCTTTTTCGTAAGTCGAGGTGGAACTAAAGATGTCCCACCATGCATTACGATGCATCAAAAAGGTAGGACACTTTTAGTCCCAGCGTGCCCCAGAGAGTTAAGAGACGATTCCCGAGATGATTTCAAGCAACTTTTTCCTTTACGAAATTCGGTTTCGTTCACGAATTGTTAACGAAAAACGCTGACCAATCGAGAACAGCCGCCGGTGGTTAGCGGTAGTGTTAGCTCTGCGCCGTGCTTGTGCTTTAACGAACAACTCAGAATGTATCGAGGCAACTGTCGACGAGTGTTTCAAATCAGCTGTTCCACGTGTCGAGACGTGCCAAGGTATTCATGCACCTTACAGTTTTCAAACTCCAAATTTTCCAAATATCGTTTGACAGGTCTTGTAGACGTTGACGGCAACTCGGGTTTATATATTAACGTGGCTTCTCTAGGTGAATCTTTTAACCAGGATTACTCCTAACTATCTCGTATCTTCAGTGATCTGAAGCGCAGCTCTAAAAATTTATCGGACTTTATAATCAAAGCGGTGTTTGCTCGTGACAGTACCATCTCCGTTTAGTTCAGGTTTATCGAGAAGCGCTAAGAGAAACACCAAGTTTATATGAGTGTGAGCGCTCTTTGTATTCTTTTTGCCAAGTCCAGGGGCTGTGTTTGTCTCTGACCAACATAGCTGTGTCGTCCACGCTACCTTGGACTATGAAACCTTCGTTAGCGAGGTTGCATAAAAGCTCGTCTACCACAAGGGTCTACAATAGCAGCGCAGGGCCGCTCCCTGCGGGCGATTCCTTGCGGCTTGGACGCCAACTACGGTCTCTCGAGTTTAAGTTTAACCTTGACCACCGATAGATCCTTTGTACAAAAGTCGTTCAACTTCAGTGTATTGAGTTTCCTGATAATGAATACGCAAGACATCGATATGATTGCTGATATCTTATGGATTAACCCGTTGGCTACTGTGGGCGCATATACGCGCTCAGAAATTTTGCTTCTGTGACACGGAGAGCGCATATAAGCGCTCAACACTGTTTGGTTTTGTAGTGTCGTAGTTTTAAGGACCTTTAGTTTATGGAGGGCAATAGAAAGCGTTAACGGACGAAGACCAGACCCAACGGACGGACTGTTCGGTCCTGAACGGCTCCGAATAATTAGCAACGGTTCTAAAGCAAACCATCACGGTTTACGACATGGTAGGCTAGAGACAGCTAATTCTTGGGTGCCATCTGGCTTGCAGACTATCGATGGCACCTGCAAGTTTTGGGTCCGAGTAGCGGTTCCATGTCATAAACCGGGAAATACCAAGGGGGTAGGTTGGCGCGACCCAAACTGTTTTCGCCAACCTGGAGGACCACGTGGCGACCAGAAGACGGTCTCGTTGCCAACTCGCGGCCTACCTACCCCGTAAGATGGACACAGTTCCCCTTCCAGAAAATAGCACGCCAAGGGCGTACTGGAAGGGAGTAACTGTGGCTATATAGCGAGGTGCAAACTGCGCCCCGACAGAGATTCATAGACATTTTTCGATATATCGCATTATACATAGTAAGACAACATGAGACATCGTTGCACATTCATAGATACTTGTGTAAGGGAGAGAAAATGAGAGAGAGAGAGA
>SMSQ01015914.1:21170-36356 GCA_019453375.1 Ctenoplectra terminalis
CACTCTTCGCTAACATTCTTTCGACCACCCAAGATTCGTCCACGGTCACACTTTTCCAAACATACCCGGATCATTCTCACTCGCAACCATAAATACATTCACACCACCACTTGAGAGGCCCATCTACTGGCGTCGTCCCGTCGCAGGTAGTGGCGACTCTTACACTTGTACATCGACAAGGATACAAATTTAGATACAGTCCACTAAAACCATACGAAGGGAATTCAATAATTCGTTTGGATTCCACCGAGTCGTTTAATCATCGCCAAACACGGTCGACGCTGCGACGCACATACACGGACGATGGGTCGATGCGTGGGCAAGGTTATAGGAGTGCGAAGGGGGGAGAAAAAGGGACTTGCGAGGGTTTATGGCAAAGAATGTCGAGCAGGTTGGATTTTTGAGAGAGAGCGTGTGTTGTTGTGTAGTTAGAGAATTGGTGTGAGACTGATTATACATATATTTATGCGCGTCATAGTCTTGTACGGTGGTTCTTGAGGACTTGCAGGAAAGTCCTCAAGAAGAAAGAGATAAGCATAGGAAAAGCGTTTCATCCGGGGCCTGTTAGACTCATCAGTCAAGCATTTTAGCAGGCCCCGGATGAAACGCTGCCTTAGACGCAGGGATACTGAAGTTAGGAGAGGGATCGGTATAAGTGCTAATCTTACGGTTCTCGAGGACTTGCGGGAAAGTTGGTCTTGTGGAATCCCCCTAGTGGCGGAGTGTAGAAGGGTCGCCACAGTGAAAAGCCTCTGGTGGCGAAGCGTAGAAGAGTTGCTACACTTCGATACTCTAATTGCAGTTTAATAATTATTGTAGTTAATGTTAGATTAATTTGTACTGTAATTTCTTTTTCTTTTTTTTATTTGATAATCCAAGATTCTTAAGAATCAAATATAATATCGCCTACTGTGTTACTAGAAGTAGTGTTGGCTCAGTTTCCCTCCGTTGTAGAGGAAGAGAAATATTCCCTGGGCCTGGATTAGAACTTAAGCTGAAGAAAATATTGAAGAAATGCTTTGAAGTAATAGTACACATTTATTAAGAAAGCTTATTTCTTAAAGAATACACTACCATTCATAAGTATTTAACCACTTGATGAAATGGAATAAAAAAATTTATATCAAGGTTCTAATGTACATACCCCTAAGTAGAACGAATATAGATATATATGATTAACATAGAAGCATGATCTTTGTATGAATATAAAAGAGAAATACTGTGGTAAAAATTACATCGAGATGCCTTGTTTCAATATATTTTGTATATTTTATGTAAACTGAAGGTGATCAAATACTTATGGACGGTAGTGCCTATCTTCCAATTTTATTTTCAACCATGGAAAACAGTATTTTCTTCGTAACGAGATCTCTAATTCTTTTTAATAGAAATATATACATAACATTGCATTCTGACTGTCGCTTGCACCTTCGGTAACATTAAATCATAATTTTGTTTATTCCTCGAAATGATGCTTCAGATAATCGAAATTCGAATAATTTGTGTTTTTCTGTATTTCAAAGAGAAATCATTACTACGAATATTTCTTTCGAAACGTCTCCAGTACACATAGTGTTCGGACGTCGTTCGGTTACCTTCGGTAACATTAAATCATAATTTTGTTTATTCCTCGAATCGGTGGTTCGGATAATCGAAGTTCGAATAATTTATGTTTTACTATATTTCAAAAAGAAATCATTATTACGAATATTTCTTTCGAAACTTCTCCAGTACACATAGCGATCGGACGTCGTTCAGTTGTTACGTACCCCTAAATTGGATACGTCACTATACACTACACACCATACACTATCCTCTCGCTCTTCGGTCACGCGTTGTTTGTTCAGTAGTCGCCTTGTGCGTTCATCCGTTAGCGCAACCCCTTATGTCTCGACTGTGGACATTGGCGGAGTATACTCAATCGTAGACGTATCCAGAGATAATACAGGAACGTTTACACGGAACAGGACGACCGTCTCGCGTTGACGCGTCATTTGTCTGTCGCATTAGAGTGACGTGTGTACACAACGTCGTCTCTTCTTTGACGCGTGTTTGGTGAAACTTTCACGAGCTACGGAGAGTTTCTAACACTAACGCTGGGAAAGGAAGGTTGCCTAAACTCGAACAATATTAACCCATTCGCTGCCAAGGACGAGTATACTCGTCTTTGGCAGGGTGTCATGCATTGCCAAGACGTATACTCAAGTATACTCGTCTTTGGCAGGGTGTCATGCATTGCCAAGACGAGTATACTCGTCCTACTTTAAATATGTTATAACATGCAGGCTTTTGAATTAGCAAATTTTTTCTGGCCACAAACATAAATATAGAAATGTAAAAAACTTGAAAAAATACTACTGCTTGCAAATGATTATGTATGATAATATATGTGCTCTTACCAAGAAATAACAGAGCTTTGGTAAACAATAACACTCGAAATATAAATGGCAATGGGAATGACTTCGTATAATTTAGGCTTGGCAGCGAATGGGTTAACTTGTCTGTATGAACCTTTATTAACACGTTGACTGCCACGTCACCCATATTCGGGTGACAGTAAAGTTTCTGATCGGGCCGCGTCAGCCGTATTGGAGTGCCGCTTATTTGACTACTTGCGAAGGATATTCGTACGTGTTTAAAAAGATATTTCGCTGAGGAAGTAACAAAACTATTGAATATTAATTAATATAATATTATAAATAATATTAAAAATATATTATAAAAGTAATACGAAAATGGTTTATTAAGAAAACTATATAGAATGTAAAACTTTAAAACATTTTAGACAAAGCTGAGGCTGGTCGGGACAACTTGGACAATAAGTTGTTGTTTTCTGTAAATTTTTTCTTGTCTCTGATCGGCCCATTCGACCACTTTTATCTGCATAACATTGTGTAGGAATCTATAAACTCAGCTAAAGGCGGAGCGGTTGGAAGTATATAAAACTACGTTAAAAAGGAAAGCGTGTGTATCGGATTGTGTTTCGGCTGTGACTGACTGCAGGCACAGTGTTCACCGGCGATGGGAATTTTCCCAATTTTATGACCCACCATATGGCCTGTGTCTAAACTACCTCGACGCAGTCCCGTATCGCACTCGACGCCTAAACAAAGTCCCGGTTGACAATACCGAGAGATCGGCTCTCAATACGACACATTGTTTGCATGCGCGTCTAATGCTTTCTCCGGAATAATTTTTCNTGTCTGTATGAACCTTTATTAACACGTTGACTGCCACGTCACCCATATTCGGGTGACAGTAAAGTTTCTGATCGGGCCGCGTCAGCCGTATTGGGGTGCCGCTTATTTGACTACTTGCGAAGGATATTCGTACGTGTTTAAAAAGATATTTCGCTGAGGAAGTAACAAAACTATTGAATATTAATTAATATAATATTATAAATAATATTAAAAATATATTATAAAAGTAATACGAAAATGGTTTATTAAGAAAACTATATAGAATGTAAAACTTTAAAACATTTTAGACAAAGCTGAGGCTGGTCGGGACAACTTGGACAATAAGTTGTTGTTTTCTGTAAATTTTTTCTTGTCTCTGATCGGCCCATTCGACCACTTTTATCTGCATAACATTGTGTAGGAATCTATAAACTCAGCTAAAGGCGGAGCGGTTGGAAGTATATAAAACTACGTTAAAAAGGAAAGCGTGTGTATCGGATTGTGTTTCGGCTGTGACTGACTGCAGGCACAGTGTTCACCGGCGATGGGAATTTTCCCAATTTTATGACCCACCATATGGCCTGTGTCTAAACTACCTCGACGCAGTCCCGTATCGCACTCGACGCCTAAACAAAGTCCCGGTTGACAATACCGAGAGATCGGCTCTCAATACGACACATTGTTTGCATGCGCGTCTAATGCTTTCTCCGGAATAATTTTTCCGAACGGCGATATTGTGCTGATTCTGACGACGTCCAGGATTTATTGTATTTTCAGTCAACTCTAATAATTTTGCAGCTAATAATATCAATGAGAATATCCAGCAGAATACGCTTCGTACAGCGGCACGCGTTGCCTGAAGGAGATTTTACTGTAAACGCGCGTCGCAGTCAACGTGTTAAAACGCAACCATAGTATCTTTTACTTTGATTGTACGATATTCTAAATTGCGGTACGAAACAACTGCTCGGTGTTGCGACTAATATCGCTGCGCTCCCACTAAATACTAATACACTAATGTTAGAAAATCGAGGTAAACAAACGGCTGAAACAGGCCATGTGCATTTCGTCAAGGCGCTTCCGCACTTAAGGGAAATTCCTTGCGACTTAGGGCAATAAAACTAAGGCAGGCATACTGGCGGGAACTCCCAGTTAGTCCGGGAAAGGACATTATTGTAGTCTCATTCCCCTTAGTTATGACAAAAATACAGCAATATAAACTAAAACAATAAGAAAGAAAAATACTTAGAGACTTTCAAAAACCCTTTTTGCAATGAAGTTCGATCATTCTACCTGAGCTATATACTAACAGTTGATTATCATTCATTTGGCATGATTCTTTTAAATTTGAATCAATGCATGAATAACTGAGTTGTAATAATGCGGGCAGAGACTGCCTTGGTGTATGTGTGAGAGAGAGACCCCTGATAAAACCTAGGTCTTAAGTTTTCAGCCGCACCAATACGATGGGACCTCGTTTCCAATTGGTTCGGCCTTTAGCCGGAAAATAATATAAAAGAGTCAAGGAAACTTAGTTTTAGTCAGAATTAGAGATAGAGTTAGAGTTAGAGAGTTAGAGTTTAGGTCAACCACTGTAAAAAGCATTGCAAATGCACGCTACTATTCCTACAATAATATTTGTTGGGATTCACGGAGAATATATGCATACCCCCGCAACGCGTAAGACCCACCAGCTGCAAGGTCTTCTTTGACCTGTGCTTTATTGTACTTCCTGCTGACCAGCCCGAGGATTCCTGAGGACTAGTCAGTCTGTTTTAGCCGCCAGCACTCCCACGTTGAAGACCGGTACCATTTTAACATCATATTTCTTTCTATAGTTTTCCAATTGCAATAGTATTTTTACATTTGTAGCGGCCGGATGTACTGACAAATAGAAGTATTTGTCAAGCGTACGGTCAGAACGATCTATGACGCCCGCGCTAGCGTAGCTATTTTTGAGGTGCTGTTTTCTATCCGTTAAGGACGAAGAACCAGATTGTAGGTTTTACGCGAAGTCCCTTCGACAGCGTCAATAGCGTACGCAAGTGTCATAAATCCTGAAGTTTCCCGAAGAGTCCTCGAGGTCAGGCCGCCAGCCGGTCGCCACTTGAGGAACTCGGTTTAGGCTCGCGGGCAATTCCGCTGCATTGCTTAATGTCAATCGGCATGACGTATCCCCGCCAGGTCGCACCCCGGTCCCAGAGAAGGCGCGCCGAGAGCGTAAGGGATGGGCGGTGCGACCAAGGAAGAAAATTGCCTAATTGGCTAGACCCCCAAAATACTGGTCTAGCCAATTGGGCGATGGAAAGATCGGAGCTGCAGAACTGACTGAAAAAAACGTCAGTCAGCGAGTGAACGAGTTATAGGAAGTATCAAACGAGAACCAGAATAAAAGCCTCGAAAACTGAACACCATTGTGATTTCTTACACGCCTAACATACAATCCTTCACATTTCTCAGTTTTACTCAACAAAATCTATTTCCTAGTGTAAGGATTTTAAGTGTGATCAAGCATGCTTCAGCGAGTGGTTGTTGAACGCGTGCGGTCGGGGTTGTCTTGCGACAGGATGGCGCCGGTGGTTGAACTTATTGAATGGTGGCGCGAATGGATTTATGGTTGCGAGTGAGACTGAGCTGGGTATGTTTGGAAAAGTGTGACCGTGGCCGAGTGTCTTGGGTGGTCGAAAGAATGTTTGCGAAGAGTGTCGGGGGTATGTCTAGGGTATGTTTGGGACTTGGAAGTTGGGCCGTGAGAATGAAGTATACGTGACTGCGTGATTGCAAGGGATGGATGAGCAGGTCGTGGGTGCGAGTGAAAAGGGACGCGTGTGGAGAAAAAGAGAGAACGATTGGGAATGGGGATTATAAGGGTGTGAATGTTCGGGCGCGAGTTAGATGTTATGTTGGAATGGTAAGGGATCGGTGACAGTAAGGCCAGTAAGAATATTGTAAGTGTGAATTGTAGTCAGGTGTTAAATATATAATCATTACACTCTACTATCAAGAGAGTCAAGTAATTCACCCTTCCCTTTACACTAGGATACGTGTATTCTTCCACCTGCGATTTTATTAAGAACCCTGTATATACGTTCATCGTATAAGCAATTTAATTTATTTTCGCAGCGGTAATAAACTTGGGAAGCCGTCGGGCACCTTAACTTTCTAATATTTAGGTTTTACAATGGCTTTGCCCATATCTGGCTGCCAGAATTCTTGCTTTCCAATTCATTTCAATTTACATTGTTAACATTGCTTACTAGCATCGGAGCGCTGCCCAAGGTTATTACCTACCGCACCATTGTGCCGCGACACACGGCTTTTTCCGCGTGCGTCACTCAAGGGTGCAAACCATACCTGAGAGTGACCGTTAGACTTGGGGGTGCCATTTTCACTTTTTCTCAAATTACCAATCAAATAGAGTTATCCACCTCCCTCGTCTACTTCGAAAAAATGTCTTTAACCAATCCGTGTGTCTCATCCCCGCCGCTGCACGTCTTACGAGGCATCGCGGGTTCCGGCACAAGACACTCTAGTCCACTTACAATTCTCCGATCAACGAAAAAACAACCTAGCTTTAAAATTATATCTCAGTCACCACTTACCACTAGAACTCTGTAAATTAGCTATAGCACGTTTGATCTCGTGCATAGTACGTTTCGATACAAGGTCGCGACTTTTTTTGTTACGCGATATTTGAGACGAAACAAAGAATAAAACAGTTTCCACAGTAAACACTGTTTTACCATTTTAATAAATATTCCAACAATATTGTAGAATAATTTTATGAACATGTTTATGCAGGAAACAGATAGTGGGAAATCAGAAGATGACAGAGGGTGTTGAAGGATTATAAACTGTGACTGGTAGAGCTATGCTTAAATTTTCGTTAATTTATGGTAAGCACAGAATCTGTAATGTCAATGTTGCTAGAGCACATCGTGTGACTCTAAATGTTTACCGGTCGCATATTCCAGGTTCTATGAATTACGAAAGGTCACTTGCATATAGATTTCCTTTTGAAGCGTAAAGAAAGTTTCTTGATTAATTTATGCTTGAACAGCCGGAAAGGAAAATATTTAAATTACATACTAAAGTTCTTTTATTACTAAAGTTTTCTTAATACTTGTAATTATCAGTGTTAAACTATACACAGGCGTGTATTTATTTCAATACCAGATTTTCTTTTTTATGTTTGGCTGTTTCAGAGATGGTTGGAAATAAAAGAATTATCTTTCTATTTTTGGTAGTTTATAAATTGGTAGGGAAGGCCGGGTGTTAATTTACTAATTGGGTTCGTTGACTAATTTCCTCTAATTGTGGTATTATCAAATAGATTATTATTATTTTAAAATATTAAAACAAATGAATGATTACCTCGCCATTTAATGTGTTGTAATAGAAGAAAATTGCGTATTATATCAGTAAGGATAAAAAATCTAAAAAATCTAAAAGAATTCGAAAAAATGAGTTTTCTATGAAAATTGGGCCCCATCCGCCACTTTTTTGGAAAATTTCTCGCATGGATTTATAGAATAATTCATGAATAATTTAATTCATGACGTGGTTTTCTTAGCAAGCTTTCACGTGGAGAAATGGAAACTTCAACTTCATCGTCACGACATTTTGTTAAATACAAAGAAACAATATGAAATAATCGACGATTGCATATTTTCAATCGTCAATTATTGAGATATTTTCAGAAGTCAAGCGGAATCGCACTCCAGCGCCACGGGGGTCACCGATGACCCCCATCGTAATTAACATGTCAAACATGGTTATACACTGTAACTTATCTATTGCAAATAATATTTCAACATTATATGTATTGCATAATAAAAAATTCATCGTAGCGTCACGGACAATCCCTGTAAAATTGACGTGACATTCAATGTGTTAAAGTCGATTATTTTGAATTTAATTTTATATAACCTTATGATCTGTATCGTCGTGGATGCTATAGCATTCGTTGTATATAACGATTAAAATATGATAATCTGACTACCCTTATAAACTGTGTTTAATCAAATTTCGAATACTACAACCAATTTAAAAATAAAATCACTGTCAATTTTTCCACCTCGCTGAAACTTTTACTGTCCGCGAACGTGTTAATTTGCAGAATAAAAATTACAAGCTAGGTTCAATTAAAGGAATTTTCAAAATTATGCTCGTATATCTAAGTAAATGTATAAACTTTTGATATGCAAATAGTCAATAAAATACCAATGGCTTATTCATAAAAATTGGATACGTTAAAAATTAGTCAACTAGCTCTCGTCTCCTCTACTTCTTGCATAATCACATTTTATATAAAACGTTTAAAAAGTAACTGTTAGAAAATCGTGGTAAACAAACGGTTGAAGCAGAGCACGTGCAGTTTGTCAAGGCGGTTTCTCCCCTCAAAGAAAGCTTCCTCGAGCTAAGGGCAGTATAAACTAAAAACAGGTCGTGCTGACGGGGATGTCCTCACGGCCAACGAATGGACAAAGGACAATCTTGTACGGGATTTTGCCTTGAGCGGCCAAAATATAAAATCTAATTTCGTTAGAATACCCACGTGTTTTATTTTTCTACTTGAAATAATTCCTTGGTTTATCCAACGTAATGTACCTTGTAAGCTTTTACCCATATAAGTGAGTAAAGCAATTGTTAATCTAAAAAAGTGTAAGAATTCTTTCTTATAGATTATATATTAATCGCACTAATATGTAGACTACTTTCTAACTCTTTAAGAAATTTTTAGTATTTTATAGATAAGAGAATAGAGAAAAAATTTTTTTAGAAAGATTATTAATTGATGTAGAAAGATAAAAGTTTATTATGTAAGATTTGTCTTTCTACATCAATTAATAATTCTTTTTAGGATTTTTAGGATTATTTTAAGGATTTTTTAATATTTCATAGATGAGAGAAAAGAGAAAAGTTTCAGTTAAAAAATGATTAATTGATGTAGAAAAGTAAAAGTATATTATGTAAGATTTATCTTTCTACATCAATTAATAATTTTTTTTAGGATTTTTTAATATTTCATAAATGAGAGAAAAGAGAAAAGTTTCAGTAAAAAAATTATTAATTTATGCAGAAGGATAAAAGTATATTATGTAAGATTTGTTTTTCCACATCAATTAATAATTTTTTTTAGGATTTTTGGGATTATTTTAAGGATTTTTTAATATTTCATAAATGAGAGAAAAGAGAAAAGTTTCAGTAAAAAAATTATTAATTTATGCAGAAGGATAAAAGTATATTATGTAAGATTTGTTTTTCCACAACAATTAATAATTTTTTAAGTGAAACTTTTCTATTTTCTCTTATCTAAGGAATATTAAAAATTCCTTAAACAGTTAGAAAGTAGTCTATATTATAATTCTTATATTAGGACGATTAATATATAATACATAAGCAAGATTTGTTGCACTTTTTTCGATTAAGAATCGCTTTACTCGCCTATATGGGTCAAAGCTTAGGAAGAATTGGATATTCCGTATGAAAACTACTTTGATACCGTCAGAAATCGATATCCGTTTGTTCTGCAAAATTCGTAGCAATTTATTTAGAGTGAAAAATCTTTTGTACGTATCAATGTTTGTATTAAAGTATAACACGAGAATCGATAGTTCAGCGGGATCTCGATTAACCGAGTTTCGATTATCTGTGATTTTTATCATCCACAGCCTTAGTTATCTCAGGTCTTGGTTGCTCGATATACTGAAAACCGTGGGCGAACAAAAATTTATCAGCAAATTCTGGGTGTGATTTTTAGCAGAAATGTTAGAAAATCCCGGTAGACGAACGGCTGAAGCAGGCCATGTGCATTTCGTCAAGGCACTTCTCCACTTAAGGGGGGAGGGTCAAGTAAAATGAAAAATTTTGACATTTTTTTTTCTTGCTTAGAAAATTAGTTTACGATCTGGAGAATATGCTCCGACAATTTCAATTAGAAATCCGAAGTCTAAGTGTACCTACAGAGTCATTAAAGTAACGCGCTACGAATGGCGCGGAGCGCACGTACACGACCGCGTGCACGAGTGGTTTATTTTTCAGTCCCTTGGCATAATATAGCTTACAATTAGCTATTTTTATTATTTTCACAATGCCACGATTTACACGATATATCAATTGTTTGCGTTTTCATAACGACATTTTTCTAAAAGGTAGCGTCCCTAAGCAAATAGCAAAACGCAAATGAAAGTTTTAACGCTACTCGGTGACGTCTGGCCCCTAAGCGTGAAAACTGCGGCTCAAAAATCATCGAAATTGCTGCATATTTGGCTGCCGGCATGTTTAATGAAAGATACACGTTCATTTTACAAATTATGAATAATTTACAACTAAAAATCGTGGTTCAGTGTAAGCATTTCGCCGAAATGTGTAACATTCATCGTATCAGCAGACAGGAGGGCCGCAACCTCGAGAGTACAAAAAAGGCATGAATTGCTCGAAAAGAACAACAAGCGGCTTTGCTGAGCGAATTTGAAGAACAGCAAGGTTTATTATACAGCCCTGGTATCGCTAACTAACTTTAAATAAGATGTAAGTTTCTTGAAAGACTATGTTTCGTTCTGAAAACTTTAATGCGTTTTTCTCAAAATGCTAAATTTTGCACGCCGTGCAATGTAGCTTAGCGATTTCTCAACCGATTGTTATGTAATTTTGCACAAACATTCCTTAATATATTCTCCTTTGCACGAACCTAAAGGTTTTAAAAAAAAAATTGAAATAAACAATGTTTTTAACCATTTTAAAGAAAAAAATCTGGTGTCTTTTCTTTTAAATAGCGTAAAATTTTTAATTTTTGATTTTTCTTTTTAAATTTAGGTTCATGCAGAGCGTGTTATTATATTTTAACGAAAAATTCTTGGATTTTTTATTTCGGATAATTAGAGCGACCTGTGCGTTGCACAGCGCATTTTCGTCGAGCCAACTTCAAGCAGCTGCAGTTCACTTATTTATAAATATTTTTACATAAAAAAATTTTATATAGGTTGTCTAAATGCTACACAATAGCATATACTTATTTGTAAATAAATAAATCTTATACTCTCTTCAAAAAAAATTCGAGAAAAAACGCTTATACACTTGACCCTCCCCTCTTAAGGGAAATTCCTTGGGACCTAGGGCAATAAAACTAAGGCAGGCATACTGGCGGGAACGTCCTCACGACTCCTCGATAGTCCAGGAAAGGACATTATTGTAGTCGCCTTCAGCGCGAACGCACGTATAATTAAACGCAATATTAAAACGCCTACAGACTTATTCCTGACTCACCGCTCGAATCCTGATTCCACCTTACAGAAAATATTGCACAATCTTCTTATTAGAACTTACAATTTATTTGAGAAAAAATAGCAATAACTCTTAGTGCGGCAGATATACAAAAATACTCGACTTCAAAGATGGATAATTGCTTTTAACCCTTTGCACTCGAACGTCTCCTCTTAGGGGACATCAGAGTTTATTGATGATATTAATGATTACAGAGGATGAACTTACGTGGGCATAACTTTTTTAGAAAATGCATGTTTCCTTGAAGTTCTCTATTTCAAATGGCAAGAGACAGCAAATCAAAAAGTGTGGTATATACCGAAATAGTCGCGAGATGGCTCCGAGTGCAAATGGTTAATAGTACTGTAGAACAGGCAACGCGTGTTGCGTGCCTATCAAGATCTATTCCAAATTGTATATTTGAAAAAAACTTCTTGGATAAAGTTGATTATCGGAATGTACAAACTCATCTTTTTTCAATTTTTGAAATAATTTCCGAGGAAATTCAAAAAAGAGTGAACTTCATTTTCAAAAGGTTGAATTTAAAGTGTAAAACCTGTGATAATAATAGGACGATGGAAAATTTTTAAGCATCTATAAAATTAATAAAATAATAAAAATATAAAGAGATATAGCTCCTCCTTAGGAGTTCTAGAGTTAATATTTTATATCAAGCTTATTAACAAAAATATAAGGATATATGGTTAAGTGCATATACACACTGTCGTTCAAAAGTATCCGGACATTTGCTTATTTTTGACAGAATGTGATTCGTAATTTTGTTATTTAATTGTTATTGTTACAGCTATGCGTAGCAGAATATTATAATAGGATAAAATTGAATATTGTGAATAAATTAGTGAGCTAATATGCAATAAAAGTGACATTAAAGTCTATAAGTGTCGAACCTTATGGAACTGTTTTGTTAATTGAAAAGTTCTTTATATTTGGGTTATTTAATTGCTAAGCTGTAGATTAAATAATGACCTTCTTCTACCATGGTTAATTCAAACAGTGTCCCTTTACGAATCTTGTATTTAATTTTAACACACTATTGGAAAATTTTTATTAATAGATAATTTCAATTTACACTTTAGGTGCTAAGCTGTAGATTAAATAATTAATTCTTGAGTTAATTTAAGCAGTGTCCTTTTATGAATCTTGTATTTCATTTTAACACACTGTTGGCAAATTTTTATTAATAGATAATTTCAAGTTACACTTTAAGTGCTAAGCTGTAGATTAAATAATTAATTCTTGAGTTAATTTAAGCAGTGTCCTTTTACGAATCTTGTATTTAATTTTAACACACTATTGGAAAATTTTTATTAATAGATGATTTCAATTTACACTTTAATTGCTAAGATATAAATTAAATAATAACGTTCGTCTATCATGGTTAATTCAAGCAGTGTTCTTTTACGAATCTTGTATTTAATTTTAACACACTATTAGAAAATTTTTATTAATAGATGATTTCAATTTACACTTTAATTTCTAAGCTATAAATTAAATAATAACGTTCGTCTATCATTCAAGCAGTGTTCTTTTACGAATCGTGTATTTAATTTTAACACACTATTGGAAAATTTTTATTAATAGATAATTTCAATTTACAATGTGTCGATTCCTCAAAAAGGTATTAAGTATTACTTTCAGTCATTTAATTGTCATTAATTTACATGTTTTAATAATATTTCTGTACCACCATTAAAAATTAAAAATCAGTGTCCGGATACTTATGAGCGGTAACGTATCTTGTAAATAGCAGATAAATATAAATTTAAATTTAAATTGTAAATAGATGCATTTAGTGATATATAAAGAGCCTATCCTGTATACAAAATATTTTTAGTTATTTCTTTTGGTCTTGATCAAGNCAAAAAGGTATTAAGTATTACTTTCAGTCATTTAATTGTCATTAATTTACATGTTTTAATAATATTTCTGTACCACCATTAAAAATTAAAAATCAGTGTCCGGATACTTATGAGCGGTAACGTATCTTGTAAATAGCAGATAAATATAAATTTAAATTTAAATTGTAAATAGATGCATTTAGTGATATATAAAGAGCCTATCCTGTATACAAAATATTTTTAGTTATTTCTTTTGGTCTTGATCAAGTTGGTTAATCAAGCTGTCATTGTATTTTTAAATCCATAAAACATTAAAATCTTTCAGCTGGTCCGTTCAAATATTTCTGTACGTTTAATAAAATGTAAAAGTGGTTAACCGAAAATATTTTTAAACTTTCTGTTCGTTGTAAAAATTGATTAGTATATTTTTTGTAAAAAAATTGAATTGGAATATGCATAAAAGAAATGCAAGATTTTAAATTTTCTAAATATATTTCGCGTTATATAAAGTTTGATAAAAGACAGAAAATCAACTGTTTTATATTTTATCGATGTGCTACTATTTCTCTTTTTAGCATTTATTTTTCTTACCTTTTACATTTTATTTCCATTTAAAAATATAGTGCTGAGCAAGCAAAGTAAAATGATGTATTTCTAAAATTTAACGCATAATGTGTATTTACGCTACTGTTGTTTTTAACTCGCTTCGTTTTGAAAATTCTGTCATGCAGTGGTATTTGTTAATAATGTTTAATTTTTAAAATAAATTTTTGTCTGTATACACTGCATACATTGTGATAAAATAATATCTGCAGTAACAATTTTGAACACGTATAGCAAAATAATGTGGCAGTAATTTTATTACATTTTTGCATTACAATTATTACTTAATTACATGGAACTAATGATAATCTTGACATAAAATGTTAAAGCACCTGATACTGTTTTACAATTATTTTCATACTTCCAACTGCTTGAAAGATATAGCATGTTCTAGTTTCTTATAGTACCTTCTATGCTATCCACGCGCGAGGAATTCCAATTAATTTATACCAAAGTGTTTCCACGTTACTTGCTTAAAATTAATTAAATGCAACATCTTAAAATTTGATGTCATAATTAATACTATCTTGTGTAATATTATACGAAAGTTACACTATCCTTATAGCTTTCCACTTCGAATTTATTATCACAAATTCACTTATTTTTTGTGTACTTCATTTATTGCTCGTATTTTGTGTATTATTTATATTTTTTCGAAGATAACAGAAATAAACTTAGCGCTGTAAAGAAGTAGAAAATAATAATATGAGTTTCACTTTAACACTAGAACTACCGAACCAATCAAAATGACCGGTTTATAATTTCTTATAGAAACTTTATAAATTTACAACGATGTATTTTTGGGGATTTTCTATGATTTTTTTGTAAAAAATATACACAAAGAATTGTTACCTTTATTATAGATACTTTTTCAAATACTTATTATTTTTATTTCTTTGATACAAATAAGTCTACTTTAATCGCCGGTAGTTCTAGTGTAAAGGAAAGTCTACTTCGGTCCTTGAGTCCATTTTGACCCGATCATAATTTTTAAACAAATATGAAAAGAGTTATTCTTCGATATGTGTAGTTTCTCGTTTCATTTTTCTGGAAATTAAAAAATTTTTTAAGAAATGCAAGCATAATTGGGACAAATAAATCTCGGAGGCCGTATCAGGCTTCGTAATAAATTTTCATGAATTTTAATCATTACGTTTTTGCCCTACTTTTTTTCAATTTATTATATATAATAAATAGGGTACACCGAGACGAATCGTATCATTTTACTTCGAGAGTGAAAAAATAATAGTAAAAATTTAGAAAGTTAACTTTTTATTATA
>SMSQ01015925.1:0-12104 GCA_019453375.1 Ctenoplectra terminalis
TGTCTAGAACGTTCTGTTATTAAAATGAGATCGTACAAAAATGGTTTGATTCCATTCGAAACTTGTGAAAATTCGAAACGATAACGAAATCAAAACAGCAGATAATTTATTTTTTGCAATCAAAACTCAAGATTTTTATACTAATAGAACGTGTAAGTTTGAAGAACATTTGAGAAGAGATACGGAAATAATGATTACTTTATTAAATAAAATTATATTACAGGAAAATTAAGATTCTCTAAATTTTATACCATGAATCCGCACGAAATGAACTTTTCCGGTACCTAATATAATGCTATAGCTATAAATTGACGCTGAAATTTTCGTTTTGGCATGGTTAGTTTCCGAGGATTGACAGTATCAGTTTAAAAAAATAATACCTTATAATTCGTCAATGTTTAATATAATGTAATTACGTGTATTCTGAATGTATATTTCACAGCATGTAATAGTTAAATGATTATTGTATTAAAAATAATAGTTACACTTACTTGTACAATATGATCAGCGTTAGTACGTAGGCTATCGAACACATATTGTCCTAGAGAAACATTTGGGACTTCTACTACTGGCGAACCGTGAAGTATATTATCCTTTATCTTCATTTTTCTTTGAGCGTAACACCCTTTCTCTAGAAACAACAAAAGACGTAATATTCTATATTTATATATCTTTAAATTAAAAAAAGAAAAAAGAAGAAGAAAAAAAAACACTATTTAATAACATTTCCACGTTATTGTTAATTATCATATTCTTTGAGCGTAACACTCTTTTTCTAGCAATAAAAAAAGACATAATATTCTATATTTATATGCCTTGGAATTAAAAGAAAAAAAAACACTATTTAATAACATTTCTACGTTATTGCTAATTATCATGTTCTTTGAGCGTAACGCTCATTTTCTAGCAACAATAAAAGTCATAATATTCTATATTTATATGCCTTGCAATTAAAAGGAAAAAAAACACTTGTTTATGCGTAAGAGCGTCAAGGGTTGTATTCGCGGCGATTAACTGACGCGAGTTCTGCCCTCAAAAATCGTATTCTGACTGGAACCCTTACTCGATGATAGTGGACTGTATTTTTGTGTTTGAATGTTTGTATGTTTGATGCTTGTGTGTTTGTCTTTGAGTGACTGATCTTGACTGTTGCTTGATTTTGACCGATGCCTGTTACTGTCTAGATTTTGACTCACGTCTTGCGTTCTTGTTTGGTATTGTATAAAATTTCGTATCTGCTGTGATTGGTTTGGTGTGTCCGGAGTGGGTGAATTCTCAGTTTATTGGATGATTTTTGTATCATGGGTGTGTCTAGTGTAGCGAGGGTGGGAAAATGTGAGGTAGAGGGAAAGTGTAATGGGAAAACGTATAACTGTTTTTTATCTATTGTTTCGTCCGCTAATGGCGTCCTGGTCCCTTGGATTGGGTCTGGCGCGTCTGGTGTTCAGGTGGGACGTTTTTCCCGGCGATTGCTTGTAAAGTAATTCGCCTTTGTAAGGGAACTCATTGTTTATGGCGGAACGGCAATTTACGACTTAACAACACTCTTTAATAACATTTTCACATTATTGCTAATTATCATGATCATTGAGCGTAACACCCTTTTTCTAGCAATAAAAAAGAGATATAATATTCTATATTTATATGCCTTGGAATTAAAAGAAAAAAAACACTATTTAATAACATTTCTACGTTATTGCTAATTATCATGTTCTTTGAGCGTAACACCCTTTTTCTAGCAACAATAAAAGTCGTAATATTCTATATTTATATAATACCTTGAAATTAGAAAAAGAAAAAAGAAAAAGAAAAAGAAAACATTATTTAATAACATTTCCACATTATTACTAATTATTATGTACACTTCCATGTCCATAAGTTACTCGACACTTGTAAGTTTTGAATAGAACGTTTATCGAAATTGAATTTTAGTAAGATCTCAAGAAGATAGTATAATCTAAGGTTCTCTATGACATCAACGATTTACAAATAGCAAGATCATTTTATAATTATAAATTACATTCTGCCAAAAATAAGCAAGTGTCCGGATACTTTCGAACGGTAGTGTAAGTACTTCACTAAATGTAATGTTTTTATAACTTCTTCTCTAAATTTCGAATTATTTCTTTAAACTTTTATCGCTTTTAATAAATCTGATTTGCATTAAAATAAATATCTCTGTAATTTACTATTACATTCGTCACAGATGTTTCTAATTATAAACTATAGTTTTAATTTTATTTCTTACTATTTTCAACGCTTTACAGTATTTTTAATTAAAATATTAACCATTCTGATGATTTTGGAATCATCTTGACGACAAAATTTTACAAATATAATATTTTTAGTTACGTACAATAATAAAAATGATTCGACGTGCTGTTTTTTGAACAATTTAAATTTATTAAATAGAAAAACGAACAAGATTATTGCCAAAAGTTCGAAACCATATCTTAGGAATAATTTATAAGCAAGTGTAATATTGTTTGGAATGGACTTGTTATAAATATCAATTCTTCAACAATGTTGAATTTGTTAGCTGCGTGAATTTTATTCAACGAAAAATAAAACATAAGACCGCGATGCTTATGATATTTAATTACCGTGCAGTTGTGTAATAGTGAAAAATCGGATAAATTGAAGGGAAAGCTCGATACCACGACGGAAACGTCTGGCAGATAAATTGTTTTCCTTTGGTATCGACTTGCTGGCCTGCAGGGAACGTGAGCAAAAGACGGAAAAATTTTTTTTGTTTTTCTTCTCACGTTGCAGAACTTAAGCGATGCGATTTTATTTTAAAACAAGCTGAAGAAGTAATTCTCTTTGCGACACAGAGTTGGACAGAACTTAGTTACATTGACGATTTTAAATTACGAATAATCTTCTTAACACGTTCACCGACACAAATCATGTTTCGCTTAGGACGCCACACCGGTGGCCCATAGCTAAGTTGCTCCGTTTTACTGTAACTTTTTCTCTTTAAACTTCTTCTCATAATTAAAAATTGAAATAAATCCCTGAAAAACTACCGACAACGCAAGCAATGCAGCAGGGAAAAAATTCTGTCGAAAAAATAAACACAGTACAGTTTAAACCCGACCAATCGGTAGGAGTGTGAAAATAAGACGCGGGTTGAACGTGTTAATCTCATTGTTGATCCAATAAAGATTTTTAATTATTGAATAGTGCACACTTTATTTCAAAGTAATCATCGATGTTCAAAATTCATTAACTGTCAATGTTCGTTCAACTTTTAGAATTATAAATATTTGAAGCACTCCGGTCATCGATGACCATCGTGGCGATCAGCATGTTAACTATTCACACCACTAATTGATCACCGTTTTTAGTGATATTAATCCTTTGCGGACGAATATCGCCGCTGCGACGAAAATATAATTTGATTCCTAAGTCGAATTGTCGTTTCCACAGCCAGAAACGAATAGGAGACGCCAATGCGAAGTTTCATCGACTATTTATTTGTTTTCTATTTTTTATTTTCTGCCTGATTGTTTAGATATTTAATTTATAATCTTGTTCCATACAGAAATTATCAGAATCGAAAGAGTGCTCGTTCGCAAAGGGTTAATAGTGAAGTAATGGCACGGAATATAAGAACTCGTTTATGTTTAATTAAATATTGAGGAATTGAAAGGGAAATAGTTAAGTGTTTCTGCTATTATATTCGTCATTATATATATATTAGGTTGGAAACTATGAAACAGGCGTTTTTTGTTTAGTCTGTGTTGAGCTGTGACTGAGAGAGATACATTGTAACGTGCGCTCGATACTTTTATTTATAAAGCTTAAAGGTATTCTCCTTACTCATTTTGTAAAATTCTTTCGTCTTTGTATCCCATTTTTATTTTATTTTTATCCTAAACCAGATGGAAACAAAACGCGATTTACATCTACTCTTCTTGCACGAGTTTAAATTAAATCATACCGCGGCTCAAGCTTCGAGAAATATTAATCAGGCATTCGGAGATGGATCCACCGATGAAAAAAATGCTCGATATTGGTTCGAAAAATTTCGTCCTGGCAATTTGAGTATCGCGAATGAGCCTCGAGGAAGACCACTGGCCCATATTGATAACAAGGAATTAAGGACGACTGTGGAATCCGATCCACGCACAACTAGTCGAACACTTGGGTCTAAACTAGCAACTAGTCGTACAGCTGTGTTAAAACATTTGCGTGCAATAAATAAAGTAAAAAAATTGGACTCATATGTGCCGCACGAATTGACGCAACGCCCGTTTCACAGTTTCCAACCTAATACTTAATAAAATTCATAAGTGTACAAAATTTGATCGACAGAGACGGAAAAATAACATGAACCCAAATACGGCACTAACATCCAAGGAGCACATAAGAAACACAATCAAATTTCCGGAAAAATCAAAACTGTACGATAAAATCTAACACCATAGCATCATCTAACTAATAATAATAATAAAAAAAAAATTCATAAATGCTATTATTTATTATGAAAACAAAGAAAATACAAAAGAGTAGAAAATTAACGGTTTAAAAAAATTGCGCCTAATATGAGACTGCATAAAATAAAAATAAAAAATTAAATTGTCGTTTAAAATTAAAAAGTCATTTATTGTTTTGTCTTTCTGACACAATTTAAACATGTAAAGGCAGTATCAGTAACTTCATAATATACAGGGTGGTTCACCTGTATAACTTGCAAAGTATGCGTTGCACGAAAAAGTTTTGTATACAGAAGTTGTATAATCCGAAGGGGTATATTATGTAGTGTATTAATTTTTTTTATAGGTGGAAGCGTTTCGTAGATTTGAAGGTGGACTTTGTTCTCTTAAATGGAATACTATATTTCTTATACCAAAATATGGAAGAGTGTCGAATTGTGAGTAAAAAAAGTATTGGCCTTCGTTAGCTCTAAACCTAATAACTAACGAGTAATTTCACTTTATTCATCGCGTAAACATCTCGCTGTCCTGCGGAAATCTGTGATAAGTTGAATCTCTAACTTGATATTACGTAAAGAAAATTTTCAGGAAATAAAGTGAAATTACTCGTTGGTTATTAGATTTAGGGCTAATCAAGGCCGATACTTTTTTACTCACAATTCGACATTCTTCCATATTTTGGTATAAAAAATATAGTATTTCATTTAAAAAAACAAAGTCGACCTATAAACCATCTATAAAAAAAATTATCGCAGTACATAGTGTACCCTTTTAAACCATGTAACTTTTCTATATAACATTCTTTCGTGCAACGCATACTTTGCAAGTTATAAAGATGCACAAGTTGCGTGAACCACTCTGTATAATACATGGTCGTTTTGTGATTCGTTTTTACCGCAAAAATCATACGATCCTTGTTTTAATTTTTTTCTTTTATTCCTGACATCATCTAACGCTCATCTACGCTGTGTAACAAAACAGTGCCATCAAACAAACTGTTTTATAACTTTATTTTATAACACGTGTTTGTATCATATTACCAGAGTATACCTTTTGGCATTGTAACTTTGTAGTTACTAGTAGTAGTTACTTAGTAATGGCAGTGAACTTTGTAACAGGTTCGTATAACATTTCGCATCTCATTATTAACACGCTCCATGCCAGTCCGAATTATAGCGACTTTCCGTACATGCCACGTGGGACGTACACGCGTCCCGCGTTATCGTAATCAGTAGTTTTACTTCTGACGTATTCTTTACAGTATATACAGGGCGTTAAAAAAAAAGCATTCAACATTTATATGGTATACAAGACACACTGTGCTGAGCAGAGAAGCCTTAATAAACATTGGTCGAAAGGTCAACGCTTTCTGAGATATAAACATTTTTGTTTACTAGCATCATGATTCATTTACAACTGGCCTTTTAATGATACTAATAAGATCCACAATCGCCGATACACAACTGACCGATTCCGGATGAAATCTACTGTCGGTTCTTGAATGGGGACATTCAGAACGCGGTTTATAAACACTGAAGTAAGCATCGCATGCGATGGAAGTAAGTAAGTTGATCATAATGCTGGCAAACAAAAATGTTCGTATCTCAGAAACGGTTCACCTTTTCACCTATGTTTACTAAGGCTTTTTTACTCAGCGCAGTATGTTCTATATTCCATATAAATATCGAATGGTTTTTTTTAATATTGAAAATATTTTTTTCGAGGTTTATAGGGGGAAATTTTCTGGCGAGTGACAGAAAGCGTCACGAAAGAGCGTCGCGCGGTGCAATGGTGTGTACGCGTGTTAACAGATCTGGGATTGATTGCATCAGTCAAGATCTGGTCGTTCGTGGGGGTTATAGCTGGTGGTGGGGGTGTACAAGACAATATAAAAATGTGTTTGATTATTTTCAATATTGTTGCATCTTGCTTCCTTCGAACACCCTGTATAATAAGTGAAAGAATTGAAAATTATTCTTTTCTTGTAGAAAATATGTACAGACATGAAGTTAGTATGAAAAAATTAGTTAATCATAGTCAATCTAAATAAAACACCACCTAACGTGGTATAATAGTGTGCTCCAATGTAAATACAGTGAATGAATATTAACCTTTTGCACTTCCCTGGCGCCGCTATTATTCAAAGGTTAAGTTCCAAGTTAAATTTTGTATTTTCGTCAATTCAAATTTTCCTCTTTATTTTAAAATACAGCAACTTAATCGAATAAATAAAAGATTGTAAAAATGTATCATCTTTTTTTTTTCTTGTCAAAACAACACTTTTTAAGTTTTTACATCAGTCCTGTGAAACTTAAAAAAGTTTAGAAATGCAAAGGGTTAAGCGAAATCGTAATCACCGTACACAAATTTATAATGATTAATCGTTAAATGCAACAAGGTAGCGGGCGCTCGATTCCTCGATTAATATTCATCATAATTAGCATTAGTAGTATTGTTACAGCCACATCCTTATTATCAGAATATTATGGACAGTCTAGATTCCAAGTAACACCTACCACGACAATCGAAGTCACCTATATTAGCTATACAAACACGAATGCCTTTAATACCTCTAATATCAATAACACATCAAGACAACGGCGGATTGAAATAGAATCCATACTAACACAAAGTCATAGAACCCACTAGCAAACAGGTACGAATATAGTACATTTCCGTATAACACGCTCCCGTATAACGGGACGAAAAAATTGTTACTAGTACTCATACAGCGCGATAAACAGTCGCGTATTAAGCGAAAGATAAATTTAACATTTTCACATAGTTTCTGATTTTTTGTTTAGAAAAGCAAATGTATACGCTTATCTGTTGTTTACATATGAACAGTGAAGCTGATAGTTTAAAAAAAGTAACGGTTTATAAAAAAAATAGTAATACATATACATACACGTTTAAAGATATAAGAGAAAAATAATTTTATTCAACTTTTAATAAAAATAAAAATATGTGCTTCACTATTTAACATTTATTCACCATCGGAAATATCAACAAATAAGTTCCAACGACGCCGTTTTGTTAACCTTTTGGACTCGAACGTCTCCGATCAGGGGACATCAGAGTTTATTAATGACATTAATGCTTACGGATGATGAACTTACGTCGGCATAACTTTTTTAAAAAATGCATGTTTCCTTGAAGTTCTCTATTTCAAATGGCAAGAGACAGCAAATCAAAAAGTATCGTATATACCGAAATATGGAACGATTTCTGTTTGCACGTTTTTCTATAAAAATGTCGGGAGATGGCTCCGAGTGCAAATGGTTAACCCCTTCCCGTGCCATTTAGCTCGACGAAACTCGGGCCTAAGCGGTAGGCATCGACGCGCGCTAAACAGACCAGACCGATGCTTATAAACAATCGCAATACGAACCGAAATGTAGATGGCCGCGACACCCGTGGTATAGTCAATTTTACGCAACACTGCTGTTGAGGAAGTAAACTCTTACGCTTTTACTTTTATAGATATTATAAATTTATTATATTTTGTATATAATATTGTAGTATATGCATAATAGTTTGGTCCTGTGAGAAATGTAATAATACTACGCCTAAAAGTAAATGGCATATTGTTTAAAAAAATTTAATCATAAAACTGAATGAATATCTAAAAAAGAAATAGGTACAATTCTAGAAATCCTCCATGGTATGATACTTCTCAAAACATTTTGGCAGATGTAAAGCCACTTTACATTTCGTGCATCAAACCATCATGAGGTACTGATAGGAACTAACATTCCGTCACGATCATAACGGCCAAAAAATCAGTCCGCGAGCTCGGCTAGTTATGTTTACGTTTGGCCCAAGTATCTCGTCGCGAGTCTGACTGGCGATATTCATGTTTGGGCCAAAATCTTCATCGCGAGTCAGACTCGCTAAAGTACGGGAAGGGGTTAATATTGGTTGTACAGATTCATTGCTTGTATAGTCCATAGTTTGTATAGTTACAGTATAGTCCGATAATGTATGTCCTGTATAACGCGATTTCCTATTACGTACGAACGTATCCCCCGCGTTATACGGAAGTCTACTGTACTAATATCGGGGTGAGCTAATTTTAAAGCTAATGGATTTGTATACTGTGATAACTGTTGTATGTAACGTTTGCTATAGTTCGATATTTGAAATGAAAAGGGAGAAGACAGTTATATTATATGGTTACGTTGTTAACGGATTATTAACATTGTTTGTGCACGTATTAGGTTGTCCCAAAAGTTAATATGTGAACAGCGAAGCTGACAGTTTAAAAAAAGTAACGGTTTATAAAAGAAATAATAATACATATACCTACACGTTTAAAGATATAAGAGAGAAATAATTTTATTCAACTTTTAATAAAAATAAAAATATGCGCTTTACTATTTAACATTTATTCACTATCGGAAGTATCAACAAATAAGTTCCAACGACGCCGTCTTGTTAATATTGGTTGTACAGATTCGTCGCTTGTACAGTCCATAGTTTGTATAGTTATGTTAGGTTGTCCCAAAAGTTTCTTTCGTTTTATTAATAAGTAATGGATACATAATATTTTATGTTTTACGATATATCATTATTTTTTACAGGATTCATTTTGCGCTATTTTTTCCCTCCATCTCTCGTTTGACAAATAAGGCTGAATGTTTATTTAAACATTACTAGACGAAAGCATTGCGTGAAGATAACGGAAGGGACTTTCGGGACAACCTAATAGTATAGTCTGAATGTATTTCCCGTATAACGCGATTTCCTATTACGCGGAACGTATCCCCCGCATTGTTTGGGAGTCTACTGTATTATAGATACAGATATCGTATGGTAATGGATGCAAGTTTAACAAATTAAAAAAAGGAAAATACAGAAAAAGTACAATGTGATATGTGTACTGTAAAAAGATGTGGCTTTGATTTTAACAACTGCATATAAGGATCTAACAGATTCTTAATACAAATTGCAAACATTAAGGTACTCATACGAATCTCTGAAAAAGCCAGCAGAGAGGGCTAGAAAATGGAAAGCTAAAATCAATGTAAAAAAAATCAGTTCGCCTCATTTTTACCACTAAACATGTTACGTGCTTAGAAGTCAAATTTAATAACGAGAAATTTAGCATGCTGGGTCCACATTGGGCAGAACTGCCTGCGAGCAGTTCGCGAACAGTTCGCCAGCAGTTCCAGGTTTGTTCGCTTGGCGTTTGCGGGCAGTTTGTTATAGATCCTGCTTTAGAAACGCGTCCACACACGCTTTGAGTTCGCGAACAGATTCTTTGATGTACCGCTTCCTGAGTGAACACTGAACGCTGTAATCTGTTCGCAGTTCATACATTGTCCACACTGCTGTTGGTGAACAGTTTATGAACTGTTCGCGAACACTAGTAAGGACGCGGCATTGCAAAGGTTGCTATCTCGGTGTGATGTGTGCACATGACGCTGCTAACTCCCACCAGAAATTCTAGAGCTGAGGTTCATAAAACTCATAGAAGACTCATAGAAAACGTAGTCCGCTCGATCATAACATCGTGTACATCCAGAGAAAAAAAGTACGTAAAAAGGAAGAGAAAAGAACTATTTAGATTTAAAAAATGAGAAACATGTACTGAATTATAAGCTACAAATTTTGCCTTGCACTAAAAAATAAGAAAAGGTCTGTAAGTCCCTTGAACACTAAACCTACCGACGTATTTGTACCCAAACAAATAAAAATGATAGGTATACTAAAAGAATACATAACGTAAGGAGAACAAATCTTTGGCTATATTCTTCACAGAAAATCACGAAAAATTTTCCAAACTGAATCGTTGTAAAATATAATTTCTATAAGAAATTACACCGGTCATTTTGACCGCTTTGGTAGTTTTAGTGTTAAGGGATAATTCTTGAGATAATTTCAAGCAACTTTTTCCTTCGCGAAAATGTCAAGATCAGCTTCGTTAACGAGTTATTAATAAAAAACACTGACCAATCACAGAGCGAGTAAAGCGGCTAGCCGTCAGCGGGAGCGTTGGCTCTGTGCCGCGCTGATGTTTTGACGAGCAAGTCTGAATGTATCGAAGCAACTGTTGACGAGTATTGAATAAAAGTTATATCAATTAAATAAATAAATGATTACTCGTGTCGAACAAATAAACACAAATAAACACTGTTTCAACACTTGTTCACAGTTGCTTCGATACATCCTGACTTGTTCATCGAGACACGAGCACGGCGCGGAATCAACGCTCCTGTTGACGGTCAGCCGTCTTACTCGCTTTGCGATTGGTCAGTGTTTTTCGTTAATAATTCGGTAATGGAGCTAAATTTGACATTTTCGCAAAGGAAAAAGTTGCTTGAAATCATCTCAGGAATCATACCTTGAAAGGACTTACAGACCTTTTGGGACACCCTCTATATAAGTAGTGAAAATACTATTAAGTATTGTTCACGCACACATGACACTTACATTTTGCTGGGTGCATCAATAGAGCCAGCTATAAATGTATAATAATGTAGAAATAAATACTTGATAAATTTCTACAACGCTAGTTAATCTTTAAACCGATGCTTTCTGATTTAACGGCTAATTCTACTTTACATGATCGGTGTAGAATTTACAATTCAAATTGTTTTAATTCACAGTTTTAATTCAAACATTCTTAATCCTGCTACGACCAGTCGGACATTTTTGACCCGATCGAATTTTTCTTTCGATAACAAGTTTCTTAATTTTGAGAAATATATAAAAAACTTATTACTAATATACGAATTTCCTTGTTTCCATTTTATGTTAAAGGCACATTTTTATCAAGATTTGGAACTTTTCTTAGGGAGATGAGAGCGCGCACGTCGAAGAGAATTTGAGAACCGTAGCAGGGTAAACAAGAATATGTGTAGCCGAAAGATAGAGTTTTTTGTCTCAAGACAAACAATAGTCAGGAAAAGTTCGCTAACCAGGCCATCTGGTTAGCGTTACGTTTAGAGACTTTCCCTCCGTAGCTCTTATGCATTTTAACCCTGTATAGCCCGAATTTTGTTTACTTATCACAGAAAAACTAACGATTGATTACAGTTTTTCACTCTGATTTGAAAATTCTTAAACTAATAATTGCTATAGATGAATCGTGGTATCACTGCAGCGATACAGTAATCAAATTTAATGGTTACAGTGACAACTAACTAAAATAAATTTTTTAAAATATAGATCAATCAATTTTTAACTTTTAAGTCACACGGCGCCATAGAGGGTTAATTTATAATCAACGACGATTAAGGCAGACCCAAATTGGGATTTTTCCCACTGCTGTCTTGAAATTAGGAGTGTGGACCATTTTATACACATATCAAGGGAAGTGGCACACCTCCACCAATGACATTTAATTTCACGTCAAGCTGATCCAGCTCCACCCACACAGAATTCACGAAAAGAGCACGCAAAGATCGTCGCGAGACTTTTTTTATACAAAATCTTGTCAGAACCACACCGCGGAAGTTTTATTAAATTGTTAAAGTTACTTTGAAGAGTTGATATTTTGCAACGTCCTTCACCTCCGAATACACTCCCACGACATTAAATTAACGTTGCAAGTGCAACCCGTACGACCACGTACTATGGCTGCACGCGTGCAAAGGAAAATCAATTTTTTTGTACGACAAAATAATAAAAAAATAACAACACGTCCATTAGATGTGT
>SMSQ01015925.1:23336-35044 GCA_019453375.1 Ctenoplectra terminalis
CGTTTGGACTTTAAATGACCGATATTTAAGTTTCCAGCGCTCAGGCTTTAACACTAGAACTACCGACGACTAAAGTATACTTATTTCTACCGAAGAAATCAAAGTGGAAAGTATATAAAATAATTCGTAATGCAATTCAGACAAAAGTTTATCTATATTTTTAATAGAAAATCACGGAAAATCTGGCCAAAGGCACCGTAGTTAATTTATAAAGATTCTGTAAAAAATTATGAATGGGTCATTTTGACCACTTTGCTAGTTCTAGTGTTAAATGTCTCATATGCCGGCGGCACTCAATCTGTTAACATAAGATTTTTACCTACATGAATGATAATACTCGTTCTCATTATATCAAGAACTGCTACACGAAAGTTAATTAAATTAAAATATTAAATTCTGTGGCAATTTGGCCATTCTTATAATTCGTTTTCCTAAAACTATTATAATTTTTACAAATTTTTGCAAATTTTTTATACAAGTCAAGTTTCAATTTTTATCACTTTTTGCAAATTTTTCATACAAGTCAAGTTTCAATTTTCATCACTTTTTCAAATTTTTTTATAAAAGTCAATATTCAATTTTCATCACTTTGTGCAAATTTTTTTATAAAAGTCAATTTTCAATTTTTATCACTTTGTGCGAACTTTTTATATAAATCAAGTTTCAATTTTTATCACTTTGTGCAAATTTTTTATACAAGTCAAGCTTCAATTTTTATCACTTTTTGCAAACTTTTTTATTCATGTCAGGTTTCAATTTTTATCACTGTTTGCAAATTTTTTATTCATGTCAGGTTTCAATTTTATCACTTTTTGCAAATCTTTTATATACAAGTCAAGTTTCAATTTTTATCACTTTTTGCAAATTTTTTTATCCAAGTCAAGCGTCTCCATAAATCGTACACACGAAATAAAATGGCATACGCAAAACTCCGTATACAATTACGTACGGTTAAAATTGTACGCGTTGTTAAGTGGTCAAGCTATCTATCGAAACAATCTTACGACCAGCAATGTCTTGAATATTCACGCACGGCAACAGTGATCGGAGGAAGAGGTGGGAATGCGTTCTCGAAAATCACTGACCCGCCTGACTAGGAGTTGGTGTTCGGGGTTAGTTCTGGCGTAGATTCGGTGCTAGGGGCAGATGGGCTTAGGGGTATGAGGACGCGTGCCACTCTGATTGTAGCAGCCATACTGGGACACACGAGCCACATACCGACGATTCTTGGTTTCATGCGGCGTGCCTGGAGACCCTGAAAATACTTATGACTTGCTGAAGCGTGCGACTTTCGCTATAGCTAAGAGTGCAATTCAAAATAGTGTTTACAATTAATTCTGGGCCAACCTGGAACATCGTGCATTTGAATTTTCAATTAGAAGTAACAATAAAGGGATTTTTACGAAACGAACAGAACACGTTAAACATTTTTTACAGTAACGCATAAAAATGGTACTTCTTTTAATTACAATAGAATATTCTTGGAAGTGTCGGATGTTGGTTTTATTCACTGTTTAATTATCTCAGTTGTAAATTTGCAAAGTAAAAATTCGTTCTATATCACTGTACTATTTTAAATATTTAAAAACCTTAGCAATGTATATTTTAAATGATATCGTAGCTTCAATCCGTAGTTATTAATAATTAAAGTACGCAAATGGTCAAGTAACGAGTGTATCGGTTAAGTTTATGAGGACACGGGGATGTACAAAGGAACGTGTTATATTAGAAGGACGGAATAAAAGATAGTAGAACGATAAAAAATCGAAACATATAATTTTGAAAGGGAAGGCAAGAATGGTACAACTTTTCCACTCCGCGTTCAGCTTAACACTTTACCGACCGGTTCATTCGAACGCGGATACATGGCTAACACCGGCTCGGTTTTGGCTATCGTGCGCAAATATAAACTGTTATTTTTGCAACTTTGTTTTTAAATCGAAATTCGTGGGAGTGCTTGGTATATCGTTTCTCTTATTGTAGGCTAATTAAATTGAATAAAGTTTTTAATTTTCATAATGTTAGTATTAAGCAGCAAGCGGTAGATAAACGTTGGCTGTAAAAAGCCGATTAATAGGCTCCCGATCGCTGAATGTTGGTTGCAAAAAGCCGATTAATAGGCTCCCGGTCGCTGAACGTTGGTTGCAAAAAGCCGATCAATAGGCTCCCGGTTGGTAAAGTGTTAAGACTAACTTTCGTTAAAAATGTGGCTCGCAGGCCCATGGTTGTTCGTCCTCCCCTCGGGCTTTTCCCGCTTTCCACCATGCTGTACGTATATTGGCAGCCAGCAGGCCCCAAGAAACGATTTACAGTTAAACCTGAGGGACGACGGTCAATTAAACAGAACATATTTATAATATTAGGTTATCCCATAAGTAATGTCGTTCCTCGACACTGATTTTTATTACGAAATATTAAGATGTACATTTATTTTTAATCATCGATATATCGACCATTAATTTTCACGATCTTTTCTCATCTGTTGCGTAATTTGGTTCTTTATTTAAAAAAAAAAAAAAATGTTGGATATTTAACATTTTTTGTAATGTCGTCTTTGCTGTGTGTGATATAGCGTTTAAAAACTAAAAATTAAAATTGGAAACTCATACCACGTTCGCCACAACCAGTTATTACTTATTTGAGTTATTATAACATTTTTTAATCGACAACAAAAATTCTATAATAATGGGTACTTAATGTAAGCATCGAAGAAGATTTTTAGGTAAAAGCATCGGAAATTTTTTGAAGAAGGAATCCAGAAACTACTTGATAGATAAGAAAAAATCATAGAAAATATTGGTTAATACAGTTGTGACTAAAAATTAATGCAAATATTAATATCTTACGGTGAAAATTAGCGTCAAGGGACGACATTATTTATAAGATGACCTAATACATATGGAATTACACTAAAACCTCGGTTGTGGTACGAAATGGTACTGAAAAGTCCTGCAAGTATGAAAATTCCTGAAACTATCGAGATACCTAATCAGATGTATGAAATCTCTTAAGTTTACTACATAGTCTTTGTGGATAGTCATTTTACCATCGCATTTCACTCATTTTTAATAATTAAGTAACTATGCCCATCACGTGTTGACGAAATGCGATAAACGAGATTATGATTTTTAAATTATTATGTACAAACTTATCTTATGTACAAACTACTGCGTACAGCAATATTTAAAAAATTTATTTAAATATATAAAAAATTATATACAGTTAATAGTAAAAAAATTGGAAAGCTATAAATAGACTTGGAACATGTTTTATAGATATGTATTGTGGCTCCTCTAAAAAAAAAAAAAATCATATTCGTTGCTCAATTATTATAAACAACAATTGTATTATTTCTTATTTGTTTGAATATTATTTCTCAGTTGTTTGAACAATAATAAGAAACGAAATTCGAAACCGCACTTACATTTATTTAAATAAAAATTCCAGTTGTAGATTATAACAAACACCTTACACGAGACAAAAGTTAGATCGGTCCAAATATATTTATTAGTAATTTATGTTATAACTACCACCATTAGCTTTGAAAAGTGCCTTTTTTCTTTTGTCTCGCGTAAGGTGTTTGATATAATCCAGAATTGAAATTTTTATTTAAGTAAATGTAAGTGCCGTTCCAAGTTTCGTATCTTATTATTGTTCAAATAACTCAGTTTAATTTCGTTAATAATAACGTTTCTTGCGGAACAAATAATACAATTGTTGTTTATAATAATCGTGTATCAAATATGAATTTTTTTTTAGAAGATCCAGAATACAGATCTATAATACATGTTCCAAACTTATTTATAGTTTTCCAATTTTTTAGTTAATTTTGACTATTTATTACGTTGAAACAATAAATTTGTAACACTGTCTTCAGAAATATTTTATAATTATAAAAACTAATACAATATATTTTTCAACACTTTTTATTAATTCTTAATAAAAAGAATAACAAAACTATTATTTGTTATATATATTTTTTATAATATATTGGATATATTATCAATTGCACGAGCTTATATATATATATTTGAAGAAATAAAAAGTAATTTCTCAAACGAGATCAATGATAGATTTTAAATTACTTTTTACGATATCAAGCACGGTAAATACTAAAAATATTTTTCATTCCTTCTTCGATAGTATTTCGACGAACGTCAGAATTAAAAGGCTCATTTTAAATAACGTTAAATTTAAACTCTTCGTGCACCGAGATGCAAGCACAGAGAATTATCTTTCATACCTACGTTACAGAGCAAAAGTTTAATTTCACTTTTAAAAATGTATTTCGAGACTTCTATTCCGTAACCAGGATTTAAAAATCTGAGGCGGCTGCACGGCTTGTGTGCGTTAATTTATGCATCACAGAGCACTTTTATAATATGTTGGAATGAGTTCGAAAGTTGGAAGAGATCACATGTAAAAAGCTTTCGCTTTTATTTCTATGTAAGTCGGATTTAACTGACTTCTCAGTACACTAACTCTACCTCGTGTATTTTCACTTGAATCAAAGAGTGGCACACTTTCCACCTAACCACTTTCATTTCGGAAAATGTTTGCAAGCAGTTAAATATGATCATTTAAATACGAGAAAATTTCGCAAACCTTCAACCGGAATGTACTTTGCGTAGACAGAAAGTAGAACTCGTAGTTGCGTTTGCTCAAAACCTCTCGTTCTACGTGTAACGTGATTCAACCGTACCAAACTTATGATTGAAATTTATGAGAAATAATTTAAACATTTATTATTTTGTATTGTGTACTGAAGATTCTGCAAAATTTGTATAGAAGATTAAAAAAAAAGCTGGGTCAAATATCAAGAAGATTTTAGTAATCGTTAAAATAAACAAAAAGTGTTTAATAAATACTGGTCCTAAAAATGATTTATTTCCAACAGAAAAACGAATATTACTTTTCTATAGAAATTGTTTGAAATTTCTACTGTTTCACCAATATGCTGTATCGTATGAACTAGCACTCTGTATACAGAGTGTCCCGAAAATCATGGAACAACTGGTCGGATGGTAATTCTACCTGCAAAAATATGTAAAAAAGAAAGAATAAAATTTTTTCATTTAAGGCTTCGTTAAAAAAAAAATGAGTTCAAAAATCCGTCAAACTAAAGCTTCAGACTTCGAAACTTTCAGTTTCTGCTGGTGTTTGTGTTCGTAAATAGGAATAATGTCACGATTTGTTTCCTGTTATTGTTGTTATAACATTTCCGTGATATCAATTANCTTAATTATATGCTTTGTATCTTCATTATTTTCCCAAATATCTGCAATTTTTGTGTTCAACTCAGATAACATGGTGCTTGGAGAGTTGTAAACTAGTCTTTCGAGTATTCAAGTCGGCATTCAAGTCGGTAGAATTGCCTGGCCATGGGAGCAAATGGATGTTTTGGTTCTGAAATCGATCATCACCCACACGGTTTCATTATTATCATGATAGTAACGAATCAATTGCTACGTATACATCGTTATCAACGTATTTAGTAATAATTTGAATAACCAAAGACAGTTTTCCATATATGACATAGCGTTATAGCTATGAAAGTGAAATTTTCGTACGTGGTCCTAATTCGATGGCCAGGGACTGTAGAACTCTTCCTTTTTTGAATTAAAAAATTTAGATAGGTGTAAATTTACTTCTTCCATGTTTTTCAATGATTTTCCATGGAGAGTGTTTTACAAAGAACGAAATAAGTAAAAATAAGGTAGATTTAGTAAAATGTTTGAATCAAACATCAAGAAAAACAACATTTCTTCGGAATGTGATTGATGGTTGTTTCTCCTATATTGTTGCTTTTAATTTACCAATTGTAAACAATATTTGTTAGTACCAATGGTATGATTAGGTGGTAAAAGTTCATAATCTCCAAAGACGTATCGTCGCGAACGGACTTATCACGCAACCTGATATCAACACTAGAACTACCGACGATTAAAATGTACTTACTTCTATCAAAGAAGTCAAAATTATAGGTATCTGAAAAAAAATTCAGAATGCAAGGGAAATAAATCTCGATCTATATTTCTTACAATAAATCACGAACAATTCTCAAAAATACACCACTGTCGATTAACAGAATTTCTGTAAGAAATTGCAATCTGGTCTTTTTGGCTCCTTTGGTAGTTTCAGTGTTAATGTAACAGGTTTTCAAAGTGCTGACCATGTTGCTGCATATGCAGCTCTGTTCCTGGGATTAAATTATTGTGCAGTTCTTGTAGTAAATTATGTGTGCTATTTAAATCTTCAAACGCCAAAACAATGTTTGCTTTCAATTCCTCAACGCTGTTATCCTTGGTATACATATAAGGTAAGTCCGGGATAGTTTGATCAGCGGGAGAGACCAGCCAGTATTAACACTAGAACTACCGATGATTAAAATAGATTTATTTGTATCAAAGAAATCAAGATGTTGAGTATTTGAAAAAATTCTTATAACAAGGGTAACAATTCTTTGTGCACATACACTACCGTCCATAAGTATTTGACCACTATCAGTTTAATCTAAAATATACAAAATATATTTTAAATAAAGTAGCTCAACATAATTTTTATCACAGTATTTCTCTGTTACGCTCGTAAGAAGATCATGTTTCTATGTCAATCATATAAATTTATTTATATTAAAATCATAATATCAACTTTTTGATCCGATTCCACCAAGTGGTCAAATATTTATAATAATAAAATAAAAATTTATAATATTTTATAAATATTTATATATTTCTTTAATATACACATCCTGGCCATCGAATTAGGACCACTACAAATTTTCAGCATTTTTCACGTTTTCCGTAAAATTAAAAGGCCTGTTAAAATTGTAATGATATAATATTTTAACTATTAACATGATGCACTACTACTTCTGTACATAACATTATTAACTCATGTTAATATTTTGTATTTCCACCCTTTGCTTCGATGACAACTTGAATCCTTTCCGGCATTCTCCGCATACATTGCTTAATTATATGCTTTGTATCTTCATTATTTTCCCAAATATCTGCAATTTTTGTGTTCAACTCAGATAACATGGTGCTTGGAGAGTTGTAAACTAGTCTTTCGAGTATTCAAGTCGGCATTCAAGTCGGTAGAATTGCCTGGCCATGGGAGCAAATGGATGTTTTGGTTCTGAAATCGATCATCACCCACACGGTTTCATTATTATCATGATAGTAACGAATCAATTGCTACGTATACATCGTTATCAACGTATTTAGTAATAATTTGAATAACCAAAGACAGTTTTCCATATATGACATAGCGTTATAGCTATGAAAGTGAAATTTTCCTACGTGGTCCTAATTCGATGGCCAGGGACTGTAGAACTCTTCCCTTTTTGAATTAAAAAATTTAGATAGGTGTAAATTTACTTCTTCCATGTTTTTCAATGATTTTCCATGGATAGTGTTTTACAAAGAACGAAATAAGTAAAAATAAGGTAGATTTAGTAAAATTTTTGAATCAAACATCAAGAAAAACAACATTTCTTCGGAATGTGATTGATGGTTGTTTCTCCTATATTGTTGCTTTTAATTTACCAATTGTAAACAATATTTGTTAGTGCCAATGGTATGATTAGGTGGTAAAAGTTCATAATCTCCAAAGACGTATCGTCGCGAACGGACTTATCACGCAACCTGATATCAACACTAGAACTACCGACGATTAAAATGTACTTACTTCTATCAAAGAAGTCAAAATTATAGGTATCTGAAAAAAAATTCAGAATGCAAGGGAAATAAATCTCGATCTATATTTCTTACAATAAATCACGAACAATTCTCAAAAATACACCACTGTCGATTAACAGAATTTCTGTAAGAAATTGCAATCTGGTCTTTTTGGCTCCTTTGGTAGTTTCAGTGTTAATGTAACAGGTTTTCAAAGTGCTGAC
The DNA here is from genome assembly GCA_019453375.1 of Ctenoplectra terminalis. Taxonomy (NCBI): domain Eukaryota; kingdom Metazoa; phylum Arthropoda; class Insecta; order Hymenoptera; family Apidae; genus Ctenoplectra; species Ctenoplectra terminalis. The sequence goes on from SMSQ01015925.1 coordinate 31,243, forward strand.
CATGTTGCTGCATATGCAGCTCTGTTCCTGGGATTAAATTATTGTGCAGTTCTTGTAGTAAATTATGTGTGCTATTTAAATCTTCAAACGCCAAAACAATGTTTGCTTTCAATTCCTCAACGCTGTTATCCTTGGTATACATATAAGGTAAGTCCGGGATAGTTTGATCAGCGGGAGAGACCAGCCAGTATTAACACTAGAACTACCGATGATTAAAATAGATTTATTTGTATCAAAGAAATCAAGATGTTGAGTATTTGAAAAAATTCTTATAACAAGGGTAACAATTCTTTGTGCATATTTTTTGCAAAAAATTATAGAAAATCTCTAAAAATGCGCCACTGTAAATTTATAAAATTTTATATTAGAAATTACGAACCAGTCATTTTTACTGGTACGGTAGTTCTAGTGTTAATATCTCAAAATAAAACAGATAAATCGGTTGATTATTATCCTCGTCAGACAATTGTCGCAAAACCGTATATATAATATAAATTACATTTAAAATTTTGTTCTGTAGAAATCTTTAAACTAAGCTAAAGGCGGAGCGGTCGGAAATATATGAAACTACGGTAAAAGAAAAGCATGTATACTGTACTGTGTTTCGGCTGTGACTGACTGCAGGCACAGTTCTCGCCGGCGATGGGAATTTTCCAAATTTTATGACCCACCATCTGGCCTATGTCTTAACTACCTCGACGCAGTCCCGTATCGCACTCGACGCCTAAACAAAATTTTGGTTTACAACAACGAGAGATCGGCTCTCAGTACGACATGTTCAAACTAGAAAATAAAACTAAAAAGAACTATTTTGAATCCTCCGCAAACCATGATAGAGTTAAATATGTAAAGTGAGGACGTTGTTTCACAATGAATGCTCTAAGCACGAGAACATTTGTGATTTATGTAGAAAATTGAAGAAAAAGCAACACATCAACTAATTTTCATTTGTATTATATCTTGTATAAGCTACATTTTCTTAGTATTTTTCAAGTTCGGTTTCATACGTAATGAGTGGACGCTCTAACTCGAACTTGCGGGAGAGACTGTCCATTTGCAATCTTAGTATTTCTTAATTAAAAAAGGAAATAAGTATGATTTATGTATATATTTTTAATTATACATGCGCTGCTTTAATTTTCCCGGAACAATAAAAATATAAAAAGCTAACAATGCAATGGCCTGTTTCCAAAAAGTGGTCAAACCATCCCGGACTTACCCTAATAACAGACTTGCGGTTTTAAAGTCGGTTCTTGCAATTCTTCTATTGGCGCACTAATTAAGGTGACCCAAATTTTGTCGACGAAAGTGTTTCATTGTTCAGTTATCCTTTCCACGAAAAGATAAAAGAGTCGAAGGCTCAAGAAGATTTGTAGAAATGGTTCAAACTACCTACTTCGAACCAATGATTAAAACATATCTGTGTTCACGGATGAATAACACAAGCACAAGCAGAAACAGAAGTTTCGAAACTTTCAGTTAATACAGGGCTACCTGACGGATTTTCAAACTCACTTTTTTTTTTTTTTAACACGTTAAGCGCCACACCGATCCCTGCGGACCGACGCTAAAACTTCCGTTTAGGCGTCGTTGGTTTCTGAGAACTGACAGTATCAATTTTAAAAAATAATACCTTATAATTCATTAATGAATTCTATTAAATCACGTTAAACAAAGATACGACTTTCCTTTGCAGGCCTCTACAATTTTCTTTTTAAATTCTTAACAATTTTGCGACCAGATCTTTTTCAATTAGTGTAGGGATTTTAGGTTGCAGACGGGTGTCTATAAATACTCAATAATGGACACTGTCTTAAGAACAATAACTATTTATTAACTAACAACTATGCTCAATTATCCAATACTCGTTCTCTATTTCTCTTTACTCGACTCTCGACTCTGACTAAACTCTCTCTGACTATTCTCCGACTCTTCCCCGACTATCTCTCGACTCACCCTCTACGCATTTTCTCCATTCATTTATCCCTTCATTCTCTCTTCTTCTATTCTCAATCTCTTTCACTCTGCTCACGCATTCCCAGAAACTCTTCGGTCGCACGATATTCCCTGTCACTCGGTCCAAATACTCTTTTCTCACATGTCTATCGCTCGGCCCAAACACTCGTCATTCGCACATCTATCGCTCGGCCCAAACACTCGTCTCTCGCACCGCTATCGCTCGGCCCAAACACTCGTCTCTCGCACTTCGATCACACTGTCCCAAACACTCTTTATTCACACCTCTATCACTCCAGACTAAACATTCTCACCTCAGTCTAACCATTCCCACATTAGTATCGCACTACACAGCCTAACGGAAAGTCGACCAAAATCGGCGTGGCGTTTAACGTGTTAAAGGAAGTCTTAACCTATTGCCTGTCAGGCATATTTAGAGCGTCTTGCCCTGGGTGCCAAGGTTTTATTTTAAAGAATACATGAAATCTTACAAAATATATATTAAGTTACCGATATAGTATTGTAATGGCATTTACAGTAATTTTTATTGAAAAAAAACACTAATAATTCTTAACTCAAATGGCCATTTGTAATTAATCTAAAATTGCAGCACACACTACGAGATATCTCGTAGCTGGCAGTCAATGGGTTAAACGAAAAAATATTATTCTTTTTTTCGACTTACTTTTGCACGTAGAATTATTATTCGACTGGTTGTACCACGATTTTCGGGACACCTTGTATAAGAGTTTCCCATGAACATACATAGATAAACGAAAATGCTGTGTTACGAACGAAGAATATTTTCTGTTGCTCTCTTGAAAGTCTTTCAAGTTCGCGTCCGATAAAGGAAAACGCCTTAGAACCCTTTCATTTTATCTCTTGAATAACGAAAGGACGCGTGATCCCGTTCTCGCGAAATAGCATCCAGAAACTAGAGCATGACTCATCTAAGATCGCAGAAAGTTTTCTTATTCGGAAATCTTATTGCGTCCTCGCCCATTTTCAGAAGTACAGTAGAACATCGATTATCCGAATTTTGATTATCCAAATATAGGATCGGTCACCTGTATGTACATCTACTTGCACATACAAACTATGATTACATTTTGGAACACATATCCTTTCTGTTGTAACCCTCTATAGCCCGAATTTTGTCTGCTTGTCAGAGAAAAGATTACGATTGCTTACAGTTTTTCGCTTTGATTTGAAAATTTTTAAACTAATAATTGCTACAGGTGGATATAATACACCGATAAAATTTAATAGAACAGTGATAACTAGATAAAACAAACTTTTTAAAATATAGATACATTAGTTTGTAACTTTTAAGTCACACAGAGCCATAGAGGGTGTCTTCTCTAAGTTTAATGCTTTCAAATTATTTTAGATGGAATCCGTAAATTGGTGGTATTCAAGAATGTTTCACTTACTTTTTATACAAGTGACCCTCCTATAACACGTTAAATAGGATCCTAGAAAATGCCTGAAACCGTGTTATATGAGATCATCGAATCATCGAATAAACACACTACTGTCCATGTCATCAGACACTTGGAAGGTCCGAGCAAAATGGTCGTCGACATAAATTTTTAGCAAGATCTTAAAAAGATAATATAATTTAAAGTTCTCTATGATATAAATAATAATTAGTTAGTAATAGGTTCATTTTGCAAATATATCATAAACTGTTAATTATTTTTAATTTGTTAAGTGTCCGATGACTTATTGACGAGAGTGTAGATCGAATGATAACTGAGATAGTAACAGCTCTAAAACAGAAACAATACTGTATTACAATATTTTTGGATATCGATATTTTATACAGGTAACGCTTCTATAACAC
>SMSQ01015926.1:6108-72049 GCA_019453375.1 Ctenoplectra terminalis
AAAAAGAAAAAAAAAAAAAAAAAAAAAAGACGTACAAAAATTCACTCGATTTCTCTCAACACGATCTCTCACGGTCGAACACACTCGCGATTTTTGGTTCACCGTTAATCGCTCGGTCCCATCGAACCGATCGGTGGAACGGTCACTCGAGTACTCGGTCGAAATTCCTCCGGGTTATCGGGGTTTCCTCGACACCGTAGCCGATGGTCCCTCGGTATCCGACATCGGTCACTTTTTCACACAGCTATTCCCGGCGAATGGCAGCTTTCGTTTCTGATCAGACCTCCGTGCTACGCACCGCATGGCGTCCGCGTTGAGAATGAACGCGGACATCCGATAGATGGGTTAGGTTTCAGCATTTTGCCGCACTACAGAGTGAGACGGAGGGCTGGTTCTGGCGGAGACGCCGAGGGGGGGAATTAGGGCCTTCGAGGGACAGAAAGGAGCACGAAAGTGCGAGCAAGAGGGACGCAAGGGAAACGCGTGTTGTGCGAAGAGGAAGACGTGGTGGGGATTTTGAGCACGCGCCGCAGCCCCCTCGTTTCATCTCCCCCGGAACTGAAAAGGGGGACCGTGCGCGCCATATGCCGGGGGGAGAGCGTGTGCCAGTTGCGTGCTTCGTGCGCGTATGGGTCTGCGTCTATGGGACTTGCGCGTACGTACGCGCGAGCGCGAACGTGCGCCTCGCTCGGGGAATCTATTGGGCGAGCAATGAGAACGAGCGCGCGGGCGCTTTACATTCATGCCCGTTGATCCTTGACTACGGCTACCGCGGGCCCTGTTATTTCGAGAGGTCCGCGAAAGTGAATCCGGGGGCACCTAGCGCGATAGAAATGTTCCGGAAATTTGCGAGGGTGGCTCGACAGATGAGTATCGCGAATTCAATGCTGTCTGAATCGTCTGTGACTGTGTCTTCCATTATGGTGGCTAACAGACGAAGTTGTACATTCTTTAGCAGTGGAACTACCGAAGTTGAAACGTTCAGAGTTTCTTGTAGAATTTTTATGGATACAATGATGTTTTGGAGATTTTTGGGGATTTTTTTTTTTTGTAAAAAATGTGTACAAAGAATTGTTACGTTTATTGTAGGTATTTTTTTCCTTTTTTTGAATATTTATCATTTTGATTTCTTTGGTGTAAATAAATAAATGTTGTCCACCTTTAACGGTGGAACCAGAGACGATTAAAGGTTGTTTATCTGTAACGGAAAAGTAGGAATGAGAGATACTAGGAAAAAGACGTGTTGCAAGGAAGATAAACCTTTATTTTTGTTTTAAATAAAAAATAACGGAAAATCCCTTAGAAGGCACAGTTGATTTATAGTTGATTTATTAAGTTTCTGTGGGAAATTGCGAATGGGTCATTTTGACCTTTTTGGTAGCTTTAGTGTTAATCGCTGTTAATTATAGTGTTAAAATTGAAATTAGAATTAAAACTTTTGCAAAATTGGACCAAACGACTTGAGAAATTTTTTTTACAGTTATAGACAGTTTCGTAAAGCATTTTAAATAGATGCTAGCATAAAGGGTATACTACTTTTTGGTCGTTGGTGTTAAACCAGTGAATTGAATTACAAATTAATATTTACGTCACTTCCTTAAAGATAGGGCTGACCTTACGTTTTACACGCTTCAAAGCAGTCCTTGTAATAGATAACGCGAGCCACCAAAACGTGAAAACTTTATTTAGTTGCAAACAGATTATCTAAAATTTGATTAACAGATAAACGAATAGACACTTCTATCGATAATTTTCACATTCAGTAATTTCATTTATTTCAATACATAAGTCTTTCAATTTTAAGATTCGTTTCTCCTCGTTATTTATTATTCCTCGCAAAATTGTCACAAGTTTCATAAGTCTTTCAATTCTAAAATTCGTTTCTCGTCGTTATTTATTATGCATCACAAAATTGTCACAAGTTTCATAAGTCTTTCAAATTTAAGATTCGTCTCTCGTCGTTATTTATTATTCGTCGCAAAATTGTCATAAAACACAAACTGCGAACGATATTACTAAATCAATTAGCCACGAAAAAACTGAAACCCATGAAGATACTTGAACTGATCGCATTTAAAAATATCACTCTCCAACGTAATCCAGTTTCCCTGTCAATCGTGGATTATGTAAATCCTCTGGCTACATACTTAAGCCTAAGAAACGGATTCTGCGATCTACATTTCCAAATAGCAAATCCGACTGCACTTAGCCTTTGCATTTTCAAGTTTCCCTTACCAAAAAGATTTCTAACGAGAGAAAGGATTATTTGACTGATCCGATTTTCTCCGTTCCTTTGTGCATCGACGTCGGTTGCGTATAACGAAACGAAAACAATTTTCGAACGCATCTGCCGATCGTCGACAGTTTTATGATGATTAAGAATCAGATCAGATCGAAAGGTACCTTTGTGTACTTGCTTTCACGGATTAAGTCCTTTTATCTTCGGTGAAGGGGGTTGAAAAATATTTTGAACGATATCGCGATAGATTGCGATAGTTTCGTAACGAGATTTAAGGTTTCGGCTAATCGATTAATTCATTTTTCTGTGCTCCGTGAGTTTCGCAGGACAGGAAGAACGACATTCGGTTTGCCGCGGAAGTTTCGTGTTTCGGGGCGGTGCACTCGCGAAGGCCGGTAATGTTCCAAGCTTAAAATAGAATTTCCACTGCGAAGTGTAAAAGTTTGACCATATCTACGGAAGTTTTATTTCTGTCGTGAAATTGCAATCTTTCATGTTACAAAATGTGATAATTGTAAGATTATTAGATTAATATCTCCGGAAGTTTCATTTTTGCCATGAAATTGCAATCTTTCTTGTTGCAAAATATGGTAATTATGGTAAGATTAACCCTTTGCACTCGAGGGCTTTAAAATTTGTCTTGAAACTCGAGGGCTCCGCTATGGAGACAATGCAAATAATATTGAGTTCATGCCATAAGGACAAAGACAAATCACTTTTGCTGACAAATAACACATCATATTGAATCTGTAATCGATTAAAGAAAATAAATAATAACATACAATGATGTCTTTCCTTTGAATGCGCACACCATTTACGTATACATAAACATGATTTTTTCACTGAAACTGCTTCGAGTTGCTGGTAATATGAATGAAAAAAAACTTCGAGTGCAAAGGGTTAATAGTTAAAAATAAATAATATAAAAATATTATTTATTTAATGAAGTTATTTCAGATTTCTCTGTCATCGCATTCTCGTTACTTAGTCCTATTTCAATATAATTTATTTATTATACAAAAAGTGTTCTTTCCGATCCTCTACCTCCAACAAAGAAAATTATATATCTTTTGAAATATTGAAGTCGTTGGGAAATTAACAATTATATTATTTAACCATTCTAATATGTTGAAATTGTACGTTAATTGATACTTCGTACACAACAAAGTGTATTATAAAAGTTTAACATGATATTTACTAGCAAAAGATAGCTGTTATAAATTTTACAATCAGTACTATTTACAACGAAGATTTTTGAATGTTATAAATCTGTATGAAAAATTAAATATTAATATTAATAATATTAATAATATTATTTATAATATTAATTATTATTTAAAATAATTATTATATTTAATTAAATTTTTAATATCGTTATATTTAGAAATATTTTGCATTTATAGGAGAAGTATTGTTCTGATAAAAAAATCCGACAATCACATTTACCATTCTTGCGGTTTAAATTATAAAAATTCAATTCGAATAAGATCCACGTTATAATGCACGCGAACTTGAAACATCGCTCAAATAATTTTGAATAAAAAATTTAAATGATCGGTGCTTTCTAGCCACGATTACCGTTGAAACAATTATGCGCGCGTATTTCTGGCATTAAATAACAGTGTAACGGTAGCCTCTGTTCGTAAATTGTAATTTGAACAAACAAAGCAACTGCATCGAATAAATTTTCTCACAATTCGTCCAAGGGTTCATGACAGTACCGCAGGAAGGAAAGGTTCGGAGGGATTTGGCCTAGATCCAGTTTATATTCTGTATACGTAAGCCTGAGAGCGCAGCCCAACCCTGTATAATGGGGGGCACGATTCAATTTATAGTGTGAAATATAGGGACAACGTGCAATCCCTTTCGGTTCTCTCATTATAGTAATAATTTGCGACTGGATTTAGCGTTAGAATTTATGTGAATTCGTTTCGTGTGTTCGAGAATAAATCCTTCNAAAATTTGTCTTGAAACTCGAGGGCTCCGCTATGGAGACAATGCAAATAATATTGAGTTCATGCCATAAGGACAAAGACAAATCACTTTTGCTGACAAATAACACATCATATTGAATCTGTAATCGATTAAAGAAAATAAATAATAACATACAATGATGTCTTTCCTTTGAATGCGCACACCATTTACGTATACATAAACATGATTTTTTCACTGAAACTGCTTCGAGTTGCTGGTAATATGAATGAAAAAAAACTTCGAGTGCAAAGGGTTAATAGTTAAAAATAAATAATATAAAAATATTATTTATTTAATGAAGTTATTCCAGATTTCTCTGTTATCGCATTCTCGTTACTTAGTCCTATTTCAATATCATTTATTTATTATACAAAAAGTGTTCTTTCTTAAGAAAATTATATATCTTTTGAAATATTGAAGTCGTTGGTAAAATAACAATTATATTATTTAACCATTCTAATATGTTGAAATTGTACGTTAATTTATACTTCGTACACAACAAAGTGTATTATAAAAGTTTAACATGATATTTACTAGCAAAAGATAGCTGTTATAAATTTTACGATCAGTACTATTTACAACGAAGATTTTTGAATGTTATAAATCTGTATGAAAAATTAAATATTAATATTAATAATATTAATAATATTATTTATATTATGAATTATTATTTAAAATAATTATTATATTTATAATATAAATATAATTGAATCTTTATAATTGAATTTATAATAATATTATTTATAATATAAATATAATAATTATTTTATAATTTATAATAATATTTAACTGACATATTATTTACGATTACTTCATATATCGTTACATTTAAAAATATTTAATTGTATTCTATAGGAGAAGCACTGTTCTAATAAAAAAATTCGATAACCACATTTACCATTCTTGCGGTTTAAATTATAAAAATTCAATTCGAATAAGATCCACGTTATAATGCACGCGAACTTGAAACATCGCTCAAATAATTTTGAATAAAAAATTTAAATGATCGGTGCTTTCTAGCCACGATTACCGTTGAAACAATTATGCGCGCGTATTTCTGGCATTAAATAACAGTGTAACGGTAGCCTCTGTTCGTAAATTGTAATTTGAACAAACAAAGCAACTGCATCGAATAAATTTTCTCACAATTCGTCCAAGGGTTCATGACAGTACCGCAGGAAGGAAAGGTTCGGAGGGATTTGGCCTAGATCCAGTTTATATTCTGTATACGTAAGCCTGAGAGCGCAGCCCAACCCTGTATAATGGGGGGCACGATTCAATTTATAGTGTGAAATATAGGGACAACGTGCAATCCCTTTCGGTTCTCTCATTATAGTAATAATTTGCGACTGGATTTAGCGTTAGAATTTATGTGAATTCGTTTCGTGTGTTCGAGAATAAATCCTTCGTCCCAAACAATGGATGAAATTAAAATAGTTATACTATAAACTAAGTATTTTTAATTGCAAGCTATAATGTAACATCTAAGAATATTTTAACTAAAAGATAGTAATATTTAATACATTGTACAAGTAAAATTTATAAATATAGCATAATGTAAGCGTCTAAATGTTTAAAAACAGTTGTGAGAATATAATATAATAAGGAATATAATTAAGGTCAAGGTATCGTATACTTTATATTAAAAATCGAACTGGTTTGATCCACATTTCAAATTGATATTAATTTTATGGAACAGAAAAATGATGAAAGACAAATCTAAAAGAAAAAGAAATAAAGTAAAAATTGAACTTAATATTTAAATTTATTGTTCTTATAGTTCCATTCGTGATATTTTTTAAATTCAATCATTAATTCCTTTCTGACACTTCGAATTGTTATTTAAATTTCAAATTTAACGCAATATAAAATATGTAGAATCTACTTTTATCCGAATATTATATAAATATTACTTGTACACGTTTCACGTGTTACAACTGAAACGAAATCCTTGCACCCTTAGTAACCATTACAATTTATTTATCTCCTACTGTAGCTTCTGCTAAAATATATATACAAAGTGAATGATTATAACCACTTTTTATCCACATATAATTAATATTTAAACTGCAAAAGAATCTGCATATAATGTACGCTTCCAATAGCATTTTAAAATAAATTTTTTTTTCTCAAAAATTAATCTTGGTCCGCTCATTATTAACAAATTAATTACACCCTGAATAGAAAGAAAAATTAAAAAGCTATGACCTGTTAAACAGTGTATACATTTTTCTAGAACACTCTGTATTTCCAACAGCTATTACTACAAATATAATAACATATCAATATAAAACTTATAAACATCTTTTCGTACTTGTTTCATGCAATTGAAAAGCTGTAAGAAATTACAAAATTATTTCAACTGTCGCGTCTCTCCGCAACGCGTCACCACATTTCAGGTCAATATTTATACAATACATTATATGAAGTCATTCCCATTGCCATTTATATTTTTTGAAAAAGATCATTCTCTTTAAATAAGAAATAAAGTATAATTTTTGTAAAAAATTTTATTTGTAGTATTTTTTCAAGTTTTTTACATTTCTATATTTATGATTGTGGCCACAAAAAATTTTACGAGGAGGTTAAAAAATGTAACAATGCATCCTCTTTGCAAACTTTGTAAAATAACTCGCCAGTTTCTTTCTTTTCTTTTTTTTTTTTTTTTTTTCCTTTCCGGAACACCCAGACCACTCAGTGATCCGCCGAAAGATTCGATCTAGATCTAGTCCCGTGTCCCGCGAACCTAAACCAGAGAGGCCAAATAGATTCTAGGGCGAAAGTGGGAAGCTCGGCGAATATATAATACGAAATATATAGAGTCGGATCCAATAGACCGTTGCGAGGGAATCTTTAATCTCGAGCTCGGGAAAAACGAGCGCACGAGAAACGACGTCGCACCGTCCGAGGATTATGCACACCGACGAACTTTAAAATCCTTGGCTGGCATTGTCAAACCGAGCAACAACAGCATCGTGGGGCTCCGAGTGGATTTTCGTGGGAGCACGAGTGCTCGGAGATCGGCGTAAACATATAAAGTTATCAAACGCGAAACGGTCAAATAATCGTATCGATACTCGGCGGATAATACCGAAATTCCTTAATATATACGTGGTGTGAACGAGGCCTTAGCATCGAAACGCCGATCGGATTCTCGAGTTCGTTTGTCTGGATACGTAAATCCGGATGATAATAATTTATTGAAAGACCCCTTTTTACACGACTGTCTGTTGCATTCTGGGAATCTTTTTCTCGGTTGGAAGACGTTCAGCATCCAATGTGGCAAGAATTAGTCGGCCTCTCCTTTAGATATTTTTCATTTTGTTTGTTTGTTGCTGGATCGGCAACGCCGGATCAACATATTATGCAGCTTTATTGGGGTTATTGTGGTACGATCTTGGACGCGTGTACGCGCGAATTCCTTTTCGACTCGGTTTGTGAACGTTTCCGCGGTTGTTGGGTGGCGTGGAATGTTTGATAGAGTGATTCGCGATTGTGGTTGAGGGTACACGAAGCGATATAAACAAAGCTTAGGGTAGTAATTTTATATTGGAGGAAATAGTGACGGTAAAAATGATAATTCTGAGCTATGATGTAATAATTATTTGGGAAATAATAGTAAAATATATTGAAAATTGTAATATTTGATAAATATGGTTCTATTTAATTTAGTATTTGTATTTTGTTTTGAAAGAATGAAATTGATTACGGTTAATAATAATTTGAAAAATAATAGTAAAATAGATTGGAAATTGTAGTATTTGAAAAATTAATATTTACGACAAATATGGTTCTATTTAATTTAGTATTTGCATTATTTTTTGAAAGAATGAATTTGATTACGGTTAATGATAATTTGGAAAATAACAGTAAAATACATTGGAAATTGTAGTAGTTGAAAAATTAATATTTACGATAAATATGGTGTTAATTTAGTATTTGCATTATTTTTTGAAGGAATGAATTTGATTACGGTTAATAATAATTTGAAAAATAATAGTAAAATACATTGGAAATTGTAGTATTTGAAAAATTAATATTTACGACAAATATGGTTCTATTTAATTTAGTATTTGCATTATGTTTTCAAAGAATGAATTTAATTACGGTTAATAATAATTTAAAAACTGATAGTAAAATACATTGGAAATTGTAATATTTGAAAAATTAATATTTACGATAAATGTAGTTTTATTTTAGTATTTGTATTTCATTTTGAAAGAATGAATTTGAGTACGGTTAACGAAGCTGGTATATCTTGAGAACCGAATCAAGTTTTGAGAAAAGTAACGCGGAAGTGGGAAGATTACTGTCGCGACTGTCAATTCATAAATCACTATTTCCACGACCATTAAAGTGTTCTAGTAACAAACACCATATGTAAAGCATTTCGTACGAGTAGATCCAACACGGTCCGGAAATATCGGATCTTTTTCCAAGAAACAACACCCGTTGTACTTACAACTGTTTCAAATAAAAGAGGACTATCATTTATTCAAATTTTATATAATATGCTGTTTCTTATTTTTATGGGAATTATATTAAGAAAATTTATTTCATTTAACTTAAATATATTAACTAAATTATTAAAAAATTTCCTTTAATTATATTAAAATTAATTTCAACTGAAATGCATGTAATGCTAAACTAAGTTATTTAAAAATTATATTTAATTATATTAAAATTAATTTCAACTGAAATGCGTATAATAATATTTTTATTTTATTATAATATCTTCATTCATCGCAAGGAAGAAAACCAACGCAACATAGAAACAGTGTTTCAAAAGCGAACAATGATCTCCTAAAAATCGATAGATTATTATTCAGTTGGTGTGATTACCAAGGATTAGACAACGACTCGCCAGTAGCATAATCTGCTCCTTCGCCATGAAAATCGTCGCGGTGGAAAGCACTGCGGGAGGCTGGACGGTGAAAAAGCGGTAATAACGCAACGAGTGGTTGCCGACTAACGTGTCAAGCGACCGATGCGAGTAGTCTACGGGGTCCTAGGCACGTATAAGAGGGAAAAAGGGATGGATAAAGTGGGGCAGAAAGGGGGTGGGCCGGTGCGGGCCCTTTGTTAGGACGCGTGCCCTTGCACGTGTGCACGACCAATGCCTACGCACTTCTGTTGCACACCATGCCAGGGAGCAGGGGCGGATTTCGAAGCCATAAATTTTTTTCCAAATCGCCGCCACCACCGCTGCTAAACTTCACTTCCGTGCCTTACGCGAGCAACAAGTATTAGGCTGTCCCGAAAGTTTCTTTTGTTGTCTTCACGCAACGGTTTGGCCGTATTTATATAAATATGCGGACTTATTTGTTAAACGAGAGGCGGAGGAAGGTGATGGACCGAATTGGATCGTATATGAAATAACAATATATTGCAAAACAGAAAAGTAGTAGTAGTAAAACGAAAGAAACTTTTAGGACAATCTAATTTAGTAATAATATACAAAATATTGGGTTCTTATGTAGATCTATCATTGTATATAAATAAAGAAAAAAAGAACTATCTTTGTACAACATACAGGAATTACACACGGTTTATTTTTTAATGTAATCGTTAATTTTTTTTCTTTAATTCTGCTACGGTTCTCAAATTCTTTTCGACTCAAGCGTGTTCTAATTTCGCTAAAAAAATTCCCAATTTCGATAAAAATATGTTCCTAACGTAGAATTGAAATGAGGAAGTTCGTATATTGATAATAGATTTTTTATATAGAAAATTGTTTGACGAAAGAAAAATTTGATTTGGGCCAAAAATGACCGAAGCACCGTGGCAGGCTTAGCTATCGAAAATTCGAGTAGTCTGGGTCCGAATAATTGACGTTCTACTGTGTTTCATCGCATGGAAATTCATAATTTAAAATATATTAAATTTAATTAATTTAATTTAATTTAATTTAATTTGATTAAAATATAACCACCGTGCTATATTCAACAGAACATCTAGTAAGAGAAAAAGGAAAACAAATTTATAAAATTAACCAGCTGCACATTTCAATAAAATTATTGAAAAAAATTCCGAAAATAAAACATTTTGAAAAGGAGTAATAATTCTAATAAAATTTCAAATCAATCATTTAAATAATTTTATAATTATAGTGTTAATCAATATCTGAAATTAAAACTAATAGTAAAATTTTTCCCAAACGAAAAGAAACCTTCCCTATTTAAAACCTACTTAAATTTAATTTCTCATAATTTTCATTCAAACTTACTTATTATTTTTACTCCATTTCTTACACTTCTGAGAGTTAAAAATTTTAAACTTCCACTTTTACTCAAAAAACCGATAAAATGAAATCGATACTTGGTCGAATACATTGTTTACATTTCTTATAATTTGGCACAGAATTGCACACAGTATAAACTTGAACCAAATGTAGTTTATAAAACTGTCCAATAGAATATTGCAGTAATTTACTTTTATAAATTCAGTATATTCTTTCTAATGCACAGGAATAAAGGTTTTCCTATCCCATGGCGGAAAAATAGAATGATATCGTTTACAATGGAAAATCTGAGCACTGAATCAAATGGAATGGATTGGTTCCATAGACAGAGGGAGGTAAGCTGAGCAGGGCGATCGTATAATTTTGCACAATGTAAAAGCTATTCAGGGTTCGCAGTGCAAAGGGGGGAATAGAATTACATTTTCCTAGTTGAATAGAATGCACCTACGTAGGCACGTAGGACGAATTGCACACAATTGTGCGTCAGTACGTTGTGAATCAGGGACGGATTAACAAAAACCGGCTTAATCTTGTGAAAATTTTCAGTACGTATTTTCCGAACACATTTTAAAAATAACGTATAATGCAACTGGAAAAATCTGTAAACAATTACAGAAAGATGTTAAGAATAAATATTGCTAAAAAATATTGAAGAAAAAAGCTACAGGAATAAGGAAAATAAAAATGTCACTACGAATATGACAAACTATGAACAATGTATAATTAAAAAATTGATCGCATCGAAAAAGAAATATTTTAATAAGGTTTACTGGATTAATTTTTTTGATTTTTTAAATTTTTTAAATAATTTTTTTTGTTTTTTTTTCAAAAACATTCATTGAAAGAAATTAAAATTTAATTATTCATAATCTGCATTTAAATAAATTTACCGTTCACATGCCTTATTATTTTTTATTCCATTCCTTTGCTTCTGGAATATTAAAATTCTAAATTGTTATTCTTAATAAGGGTCCGTGTAATGTATTTAAATTTAATTTTTCATAATTTTCATTTAAATCTATTTATCATTATTTTCTATTATTTTTTGTTTCGTCTCTTATAATTCCGTGATATTAAAATTTCAAGCTTCCATTTTTATTAAAAGTCATTACAAAGTAACGATTAAATTCCACCGTATCATCTCTGCGAGAAACAAAATTTACTTTGAAGATACATAAAATAATACCAATGAATTCGCTGCAACGATACGATACACAATCGCAGAATTATTTTTATGAAGACGTTCCATTGCTTAACCATCCGGATCGTTTCTTCGTTTCTCGTTTTACAAGTAGCAGTGTTCCACGGCAAGAATTAATTAAATGTGTGCGCAATGTTTGAGTCTTGTACAGACACGATACTTTATTTCAACGAAATAATTGGTTCGAACAACTCGGACACGCAGAAGCTAAAAATCTGAAGCGTTTCCTCTCCCAGGATTTGATCGACCGCAAAAGGAGCAGAAGAAATTTTCTTTTTTGCTCGGTGCAGTCGGAGGTATACGGTTTAATCCGCACCAACGGATCTAACGCGAGTTTTTTACACCTCCAACGAAAATACCACCGCGAAGCAGAAGCTGGGTTTCTACGAAGAACCATGACGCATGTGCGACAAAATTCTGCAAGGGTACGTGACTAATGATAATAATCAAGAGACCCAGACTGAAAGTCCTGCCACTGGAAATCATTCGAGCTACTTTTAACGCGGATCGTTTTCTCTTTGCACGCATCACGTGTTACAAATTTCCAGAATCAATCGTTTATTTGATTACAAAATTTGTAGAACATAAACGATATTTGAGAAAATAAAGTATACGATGTATGATATAGTATCGTATAAATTCCTTATACGTAAAATTAGGTTATACTGGAATCTAATATGCTTTTTTCATATTTCTTTTAGTTAAAATTGAGAAACCTAAATCAGAATTAAATACTGTGATTTCAATTACTTATTTTAATTGTTTACTTTATATTTTTGAAGGATAAAATTTCTTATTTCTAATACATTTATTTTTATTATTAGTACGAAGATTGCGATTGTAGCAATAAAGGAGTTTAATATTCTGATTTTTTAGTTTTTTTTTTTCTTGTATTGTAATTTGAAAAAGTTTATAGTTGAATATCGAAAAAGTCTGCTATTTAAATTTATATTAATACGATGCTGATAATAATTTGTAGTTTAAAATTAAAAAGAAAAATTAAATATTGCAGCACTAATAGCAGCAAAATAATTACCAACTTGCAATTTTTATAAACTATATAAAACAATAACTACGTTACGCAGTCGATATTTGATAATTATTTCAATCTCTTTGCCGCACATTTTCAAGCAAATTATGATAACGTTGCTACATTCAAAAGTACAATTTTTAACCCTCCTATTGTGTTCGTAAAAACTTACGCTAATAATAAATTACGTATAATGATTATAATTGTATACTTTTTGTTATCTTCCACGCCTATTTATTATCTAAAGAACCCATACAATCGTGCAAAGAGTGCAACATACCAATCTCCACAGACCACCTAATACTATCCCTCCAAAGTACAGTATTCTCCGTAATGAATACAAACTGGAACCTTCCCTTAAAAAATAAAAATTGTAACATCAACCATGTAAGTAACTTACTCGGCTTCGTTAAGAAAACAAATTTAATAGAAAAAATATAACGTAAATAATAACTACAGTTTAGCGTCGCTAATAACCTGGTCGATGCAACGAAATTAAATTATTATATAATTTATTGTAATAATAAATAATAATAATAATTTATAGCAATAGTATAATAATAGTAATTTATTATAATAATATATAAATTGAATAATAATAAAAAAATATAATAATAAATTTATTATAATAATATATAATAACGAATTAATATAATTATAAATTATTACATAATTAAAAAATGAAGGAAAAAAAAATTTCTAACCGACTTTACATTCAATTAAAATTACCAACGTTTCCCAAACTATCAACCGTTCAATTCATACTCGTTCAACACACTTAAATTCCTAACCCTGAATATTTTGTTAATTTACATATTAATTTTTCATCTTGGAGGTATCACAAGCACACCTTTAACGCGACAATAAAAAGACGGTTAACTCACAAACAAGCGTCATGAAACATAAATTACAATACAATTTGCTTCTTATCTACCCGAAGAGAAAATTCATGCATGCATGAAGAATGTGTTTCCCTTTTGGATAACTGAAATACGCGAGTCAGCTGCTAAACCGGCGGACCTAAGTGTCCACGGTACACGCGCGTTCATACTTTAACGTATATTAAAGGAACGGTATTTCATCCGGTTTTACCATTAAGATGGTTCGACTCAACTGTTATCGAGAATCACCTAGTGCCGCAGGGTCCACTTACGACTTACAACCGCACGGTACAAGAAAAAGAGACTCCCGTATCGATTGGAGTCGCGTGGCCGAAGCGTGGCACATCATCCCTCTTCCTTCGGCCTCGTACGCTTTCCTGTGGCTCGAACAAGAAGGTGAAACGAGGAACGGCTGTCGCCCGACGTGTGCTCGAGAAGGATACTTGGTCAGACGTCGGTGGAAAAGGAAGAAGGAGAAAGAAAGACAGGAAGAGAAAAAGAAAGAGAGACAAACGTTTCAGACACGCTTCGTTCGTGTGCCTGAAACGTCTGACGTGAGACCAGCTGCCCTTTGGCGTGCTGTTTCGACCAAACGGAATCTCGTTTGCTTCACGACAATGCGATCATCGTCCTTCCCTTCGGAGAGTTTAAAGGGAACGAGAGATGCTGCGATCAGGGTGCTCGTCTTGGTCATTCAACAAACATCTGATCGACGGTGCGCTCCTTTTTCCCCGAGACGTTTAAAACGACGAAACTCTGTTGCGTTTCTCGTTTCACGAAAACGCTATCGCACGCTCCGGATTACGCTCACTTCGATTAACCGCGGTTACCGCTCGTGGAAGGAACATGTGTTCTTGTCAAGGAGACATCACGATTGATCCTTAACCGAGATAAAAATGTAAGGTGCAACGCGATTAAGGGGGGGAACATTGCTGTGAAACTTGAAAAAAATCGATTTTTTTTTTTTTTGTGTCTTATATTTAATTAAAATTGAAGCACTCGAGAGTATTCTGTGAAAATTTTAGACCGATATTCGAGGAATCGATGATACGATGCATTTTGTGGAACGCTTCGCAGAGTTCAACGAAAGTGAAACTTCAAACGCGTTTTTCTTGAAATTACATTTGTAATGAATTTTTAATATCGTTGCTTACAGAATACTTTGAAATGAAACGTGCGCTATTCAATAATTAAATTTTTATTGGAAGATCAGAAATGAGAGATTCATTTTTATTAAATCTTCTATCTACCGATGTTCTGAGAAAAACATGTTTCCGCGTTGTCAACGTGTTGATATCGAGAAAGTTTATTTTTTAAAGTAACCTCCTATTTGTTTTTTTTTTTTCCTTTTTTTAAATAGCAAAGATTCCGACAATCGAGGTTCGGATAAATGACGCTGTATTTTTTTAAATTATGTTTCGTTACACGACGAAATGTGTGATTTTATCACTTTCATACTTGTGGTAATTGTACACCAGGTAGTGATTATAAATTTTCTATGCGTAATTAAGATTCAATCTTTCAACAAAGGGCGAAGAAAGTGCGTTTTACATTGACGTTAACCCTTTCATCTATTTTAAACATAACATGAGTATGAAAACACGTGCGGTGCTTAGGGGAACGCTTAACGATGTCGCGTGACACTCCTTTCGTTACACTGTGTTATTATGCAGCGTATTTTATGATTTATTATAAATTCTGATATGGAATATATTTAAATACAAGGTGCACTGCCGCCCAAATGTTGGGCACATCTACCAAATTTCTACTTTATATTCAAATAAAAATTACGGAGGCTAATGCCCGACCGTAGGTTACTTTTTATACGTGTTTTAACACTAGACTCACGGAGCCCGTTAATTTGATCGATCCCAGATTTTGTGCTTAAATGTAACAAGTATGTGAACGGAAAATACACACTTAAAATGCTGCTCGATGCAAAACGTGTAGTAAATAAATCCCTGATAATGAAAATTTATGGATTTTAAATAAAATATTATTAAAAAAACTCTATTTTTATAATTTTATATTAATTTTATAATAATTTATAATTTTATATTAATTTTATAATAATTTATTATAATAATTTATAATTATTATAATAAAATAACCCTATTACATAAATTGACACTTTTTATTTAAAATTACTATTAAATTATATTATTATTAATATATTATGATTAATTATATATACTATTAAATTATTACTATTAATATTATAACTTAATATTAAAAATTAATATTACAGCAAGAATGCAAAAATAAAAATACCTTTCTACGAACAATATATAGATACATTAGTATTGTTAATTAGAATCTTACTCCAAGTACGTTTTAAAACATCCTAAACTTGTATTTCCAAAATTTAGTATCGCATTTATCTCACCGTTAACTATACTTTAAAATATGCACATCTTTTTTTATTTCAAAGACACATGACAGAAAAAAAAANTGATTTATTTATTATACAAAAAGTGTTCTTTCCGATCCTCTACCTTCAACAAAGAAAATTATATGTATAAATTATATATCTCTTGAAATATTGAGGTCTTTGGTAAAATAACAATTATATTATTTAACCATTCTAATATGTTGAAATTGTACGTTAATTTATACTTCGTACACAACAAAGTGTATTATAAAAGTTTAACATGATATTTACTAGCAAAAGATAGCTGTTATAAATTTTACGATCAGTACTATTTACAACGAAGATTTTTGAATGTTATAAATCTGTATGAAAAATTAAATATTAATATTAATAATATTAATAATATTATTTATATTATGAATTATTATTTAAAATAATTATTATATTTATAATATAAATATAATTGAATCTTTATAATTGAATTTATAATAATATTATTTATAATATAAATATAATAATTATTTTATAATTTATAATAATATTTAACTGACATATTATTTACGATTACTTCATATATCGTTACATTTAAAAATATTTAATTGTATTCTATAGGAGAAGCACTGTTCTAATAAAAAAATTCGATAACCACATTTACCATTCTTGCGGTTTAAATTATAAAAATTCAATTCGAATAAGATCCACGTTATAATGCACGCGAACTTGAAACATCGCTCAAATAATTTTGAATAAAAAATTTAAATGATCGGTGCTTTCTAGCCACGATTACCGTTGAAACAATTATGCGCGCGTATTTCTGGCATTAAATAACAGTGTAACGGTAGCCTCTGTTCGTAAATTGTAATTTGAACAAACAAAGCAACTGCATCGAATAAATTTTCTCACAATTCGTCCAAGGGTTCATGACAGTACCGCAGNTTTTATTCCCATGCATATTTACTCCTTCCAATTTACGCTCCCCATTTTATATTTACATACCCAATCCGCGTACTCAAATTTTTCAAATATTAAGCGAGCGTATTATTCTTATATTTCTGCTTAGTGTATTATTTTTTATTTATTTTTTTCAACATGAAAGTGCGTTGAGTTAAAAAATTAAATTAACCGAATAATTGTACATTAATGAGCAAATTAAAAAAATGTAGATTATACATCGTGCGAATCGTACGCATTAAAAAAATCGTAAGGGAAAAATAAAAAGTGCGGCTAAAAATATGCTCCGCTTTACGCAATACTCATTAACGGGTTCGAGTCATTTTGCACTGATTTGAAGGCTGTTTACTCGTCAGCAGCGTCGATAGTGAAATGCACTTTCATACCCGGTGACTTGCAGGTACCTCGATGCAACGCAGGTGAGAGCAACTTGCACCTGGATTCGACGAAATTAACCAATACACGAGCAACAATCGGACCAACGTTTTATCGAAAATATAATCGGTCCGATTAATTAACTAATTAAATAACCGAGGCTGTTGTCGTATCCGGAAAATTTCTGCCGCAGCCCCCGAATTTGCATTTGCGTCACGCATATCGAAATAACGGATTCGTTGTTTGACACACGGTTCGTATAATTAATTTTTTTAAAACTTGATTGAACCAGTCCAAACTAATAAACATGCTTCGTATATTTTAGCGTCGATTTAAAACCGACATCTGTATTTTAAAATTAATTTACATCTGTATGTTAAAATTAATTTGCATACGAAACTAAAATACATAGAAACAAAAATGTCGATTTAAATTTCAAGAGGATATATCATCCAATAACAAGATTTAATAATTTTCTAGCGTCGTTGGTCAAATATTTTATAAATACAATTTTAAACACATATATCTCAAAGGATCAAATTATTATTTTATTTAATCATTTAAACATCCCTATACTCCATGATAGTATATCGAAACTAAAAAAAAAAACAATGTCGATTTAAATTTCAAAAAGATACATCATTAAGAAACAAGATTTAATAATTTTCCAGCGTCGTTGGCCAAATATTTTACAAACAAAATTTTAAACACATGTACTTCAAACGATCAAATTATTATTTTTTTACTCAATCATTTAAACATCTCTGTGTTGTATAATAGTATATCGAAGCTAAAAAAAAAAAAAAAAAANAAAGAAACAAAA
Source organism: Ctenoplectra terminalis (assembly GCA_019453375.1). Taxonomy (NCBI): domain Eukaryota; kingdom Metazoa; phylum Arthropoda; class Insecta; order Hymenoptera; family Apidae; genus Ctenoplectra; species Ctenoplectra terminalis. The sequence goes on from SMSQ01015926.1 coordinate 24,195, forward strand.
ATGTCGATTTAAATTTCAAGAAAATATATCATCCAATAACAAGATTTAATCATTTTCTAGCGTCGTTGGCCAAATATTTTACAAACAAAATTTTAAACACATGTACNTCAAATCATTATTTTATTTAATCATTTAAACATCCCTATGCTCCATGATAAATCAATAAATAAATCGCAACTAAAAAAAAACAATGTCGATTTAAATTTCAAGAAGATACGTCATCAAGAAACAAAATTTAATAATTTTCCAGCGTCGATGGCCAAATATTTTACAAATACAATTTCAAACACGATCAAACTATTATTTTTTTATTCAATCGCTTAAACATCCCTATGCTCCACAATAGTTAATCCATTAATCCAGTGATGCAACTCCTCTTTCCGGTATTACNTTAATTTTATAATAATTTATAATTTTATATTAATTTTATAATAATTTATTATAATAATTTATAATTATTATAATAAAATAACCCTATTACATAAATTGACACTTTTTATTTAAAATTACTATTAAATTATATTATTATTAATATATTNCGTGAAACATGAGCGAGAGTGAACTAAAAATCACAGAACCCTCAACGGAACCAGCCTCCCCTGGTGGAGTGTAAAATCTCCAATTTTTCTTCGAACCACGTTCAGTAATTAAGAAAACACTCGTTTCCTAGTGTCCTAGGGGGTTCGCGGCTTCCGACTTCCTCTACTAGCCGGACAGATAGTCGGTTCCTGGTTTCCAATGAGCGGTTCTCTCTTATGGCTCGCGTCCAATATCCATGGAGCATAACATATGCGGGCAGATGGTTTCTGCCCCCTTTCAGTTCCCCTCTTTCCACCGAGCCTGGCCACATTCGATTTTGGTCTTTCCTTCTTTCTTCCTCCCCTTCGCCGCTCTTTCTCTCTCTCTCTCTCTGTTTCCCTCGTCCTGTCTCCCTTCGTTCAATCGTACACGCAGCGACCCGATCCAAAAAAGCCCGAGGCACCCTCTACGTAGAGTGCTCTTGCCTGTTGCCCACCCCAAAAATATCCCGAGACTCATCCAACCACCCTGTGCACCCATCAGCCACGTGCACAGTGGTTCTCTCCTTCGCTGACAACCACTTGTGGAGTTTTGCTTTTTATAGACAGAGCTCTGTTCGTGACGCGTCTTCGAGCTTGCACGGATTTGCGAGGATGTACCGTTGGTTCTGTTATCGATACAAGAACAAATTATTCCTATTTTATCGTAGAAATTTTATAAATCTTGTTCCAATTCTATAGAAGATGAAATATTGCGTTTAAATTCTGTATTTCCATATTGCGTTTAAATTCTGTATTTCCATATTGCGTTTAAATTCTGTATTTCCATATTGCGTTTAAATTCTGTGTTTCCATATTGCGTAAAAATTCAATTTATGGGAATTTTCTATAATTTGTTTTGTTAAAGATATGAATAAGCGTTTACTTTCTTTGCGTTGTGTGCTTTTCTAGCGCACCTTTGATTTTCATTTCTTCGGTAAAAGAAGAGTTCTAACAGTAAGTATTTTTATATCTTTCTTGAGAGTATTATTTTTTTTACTTGTTACTTTTTTTTTTTCTTTCTAGAGATAAAAATGTATCGAGTTAAGAAATTCAGTTTAATAACTAATAGGTATAAATTAATATACAAATTGAAGAATATAAAACTCAATTTGGTTAATTCTTATTTCAACGTTAAAAATTAAATTTTGCTATAGCTGATATGGAATTGAAGAGGGTGTGTTTATATCGTAAGATTTAACGTTGGAGATTCTTGGGCTCGTTTCGTGGTCGCACGCGCTTGTAATATGTTTACCTTCTTTTTTCATTTTGGTATTACACGTTTCTTTACCGAAGGACAGCAGGAACTGTTATGTTCGATAAGAATATTAATCGAAACTGAAAAATAAATAATTCAATAGATACTTTAATTGCACTGTTTAAAATACGATAGATCAAACAAAATCAAATAATTTTCTATTTGATGGTGAAAAAGTAATAGTAAAAGCTTCGAAAGTTAACTTTTTATTTCAAAATTTAAACTTAAATATCTTCTGTTTGATCCTATTCGCCTCTACCCTGCGCAATAATATATAAAACGATACTTATTAATTAAATAATTTTCCTGTCAAACTATTTATCGTAAGCAAATTACTAACAAAAATTCGACTGCACGCAACGAGACACGCTAAACGTTCTAACATTTTTATGACGGAATAAATATCGTACAAGATACAAAAGGTATCATTACCGTTCCTGATGCCAATAATCCGCCAACCCATCCCCTACCGACGAAATTAAAATTCCCAACAGACCAACAATTTCGCCAATGTCAAAAATCAATAAACTGACCGTAAACGAGTTCCCTTCTTTCTTCGCACTGCGCGTCTACTTGCAGTCTCTCTGGCTGGAATCGTGCATTGCAATGTTAAGGCAACCTTGCACACGTGAGAGAAGCGCAGGAGAGTGAATTTTAGGGGTGGATTCAGCCCCGTGGCATGCGACGTTATTCTTTTGTGTCTTCGACCCCGTGCGTTCGCACCAGCACCGTTTTCTCTCTTCTATTCTCTCTTTCTCGTTCCCCTCTCCCTCTAACCCACCCTTCGTCTCTCTCTTTCTCTCTCTCTCTGTTCCACTTAATATTTCTTTCTTTACCCGCGTCTATCCTCTTCTGTATAGCACGCTCGTGCGTCAGGGGTGCCACGCAACCCTCCATTTATCTGGGCGAGTGCCTGCACATGCGTGTTCGCACGAGGCCAGTGGTTTTCAAGCAATTAACGGGCGCATAGATGTCTGTGATTTTAAAAATCTTGATACTACCCGATCGCTTAATGATAACGTTCGATTAAGAATAATTTTTGTAGAAAGAAGTCTCGATTCGTCGCTGAAGCGAACGTTGCTCCGTTATTAACCGATCGTCTCGTGCTCCCTATTGTTCGCCGTTCCCGAATTACAACCCATAATTCGGTGGATCTAGCTGAGAACCGCCTCTTTATGTAAATTGAATATAACAGTTTCCTTCTGCGTCGAACTTTTTGATTGACTACGCTTTATTCTTCCTTCGGTGTTGTGGTGTACGATGGAAACTCGTAAACTGGCAATTCTCGCCGCGATTATTTGCCGCGCGATTAAAGTCAACAAAAGATTTGTAAGATACACGGAACGGGAAAAATATAACGGTGAATCGAAGCAACTGAAGGATAAATGAATTTTTCCGGTTCTAAGTTTCTGTGGTTCGGTTGAATATTTTAATTCCAACGTTGACGCAATTTATTGGCGAAGCGTGTTAACGATAACGAAACGCGTTCAACTCGATTGAGGACCACTGTGTCACCGCACGAGATCAGTGCAGTTATGCCGGATCACGGTCCTCGTATCGGCATACGTTTCGGCCGTAAGTTCTGGTAGGGGCGACATATGCCACCTGAATGCCGAAAATCAGGGGAGCAGTCAGGTTTCTGGATCAAGTCGAAGTTCGGGGATGCAAATTGGGATTAGCCCTTCCCGGCATCGTGCCGGTTCGCCCAGATATGCCTGCATACTGCGTGCGTATGCATTAGTCGCGTATGCATACCTAATTTATCATTTTATGCGCCGATACGACTCAAAGGGTTTCTCGTTCCTTTTTTATTTTCCGTCCAGACTTGATGGTTAGTTCAATGGAACAACCGTCCGCGCATGTTGGTGCGTGTGCCACGTTCGTGAAATAGAATGCGTGAATGTGTGCGTGAAGTGTATACGAAATGACGTATTTCCAGTATGTTTTGCTTTACAGCATGAAATATTCTGTCGAGATGAATTATTTTCCGTTTGTAGAGTAACGTACATTCGGTGGTCTGTCGTACGTATTTCCATCTTTTTGTATTACCTTCCCCTGCTTTATCTTCGTCTACTTTGTCGTCAGATGTAAACGTTAATTTTAACGAATAAATATTTGAGTCGTTAACTTGATCAACGACTAAGAAATAATTGCTGTGTTTAAAATAAAAAAAGGTGTAAAAGAAACTGTAAATTCACAATTTTTCTCCATTTTTCCTATTTCTTACGCAAAGACTGCGCATTTTACGCGTTCTTGGAAAATTTCAAGGTGCAAATTTGCGCATAATGCAAAATTATAGTACCTTTAATTCTTTGCGGTCGTTTGTCCACTCTCAGCCACCAATGTGAAGAATCACTATGATCGAAACGATTTTTTACAGTTCTTGTTTCAACATAGTTTAATTGAAACTTTATGTGTTACTTTATTATACGAATTTTCTTAAAGAAAATAATATATAATTAACACACGTTCAGCGAAAATAAATTCCGACAAGATCCGTATCTTAAATAAATACGACCGCTAAGGGTGAATAATTCTCTACTACCTTCTTCCAACTCTCGTTTAACAAACAAGGCTTCGCGTTAATTTAAACACTGTTAGACGAAATCACTGCTTTGAAATTTTCTGGACAACCTAATACATTGAATATTAATGCTCCTTGTGAATGAAATATCTCACGAGACCCGGGAATTGCATTTTAAAATGTAGAATCGAAAATGTAACCTTGTAAATATATCAGAAAAGGGTACACATATGCTGTCACGGCTGAATTAATGGAAATATTAAATAACTATGTGTAGGCGGCTGTTTGTGCGTGCGTATGCATACATAATTCACGGTTTTGGCGGTGGATATAGGGAAAAGGGTCTGCGGTCTGCTTCAACCGAACACTCTGTCGATGGTATCACCAAAAATAATAACAATGACCGCACGCTTTATTTAATGCATCTATTTTTAAATTCATACGCACAGGATGACATTGGCAGACGCCAGAATTGCATTGACATTCCTGTAATTTTCTTTGCAATTTAAGTTTTTCACATCTAATGCACTTGACTTATCTTCTTTGTTTATTTAAGGAAATTTCTAATACGAATATTTGTAATCTCATTCGGCAGAACTGTCTAAAAATAAACAGAAAAATTAAAAAATGAATAAATTAAAAATATAAAATAACTTTAGGTGCCAACTTTAAGTTAGTACAATTTTATTAGGTTGTCACAAAAGTTTCTTCCATTTTATTAATAAGCAACGGATACATAATATTTTATATTTTACAATATATTATTATTTTATATAGCTCATTTATTATCATTTATTATCATATTATTTATATAGTTCACTTTGCACTATTTTTCCCCTCCATCTCTTGTTTGACAAATAAGGCTGAATGTTTATTTAAATATTGCTAGACGAAACCTAGAAATTTTCGGGACAACCTAATAATTGTTAATGCTACTTACATGACATGGTTTCGAGGTAGCATTGACATTTAATTAACACACTAACGGCCGCTAAAGAATTATCTTACAAGAAATAAGTTTTTTAATTAATAAATTTGGCTTTCGAGGGTAATTCGCGATATCTAGTTGTACTATCAAATAATCACGAACTCTATTAATACTACGAATATTAATTGATACGTTATCATTGACAAAACTATTAACAGCTTTGAAGAAAATACGTAAGAATAATACGAGTAATTTATTTAAAATATATATATATTACACTAAACAATTTCCTAATACTAAAATCAACCCTTCTTCTTTCTTCTTTTGTGAAACAAAGTTACACAATTATAAACTCCATTGAATTGATTTCAAATTAATACAAAAAATTTCATCCAATGATTTTGTTCCAATATTTGTTCTTTTACTCCCAACACTTATACGGTACGCTTACAAACGTATGCAAAGCGCGGATATTAGGTACATGCAATTTCCGAGGCATTCCTAGCGGAGAACATCGGAATGGTTCGACACGATGCACGCAAATGAAAGAAAAGAAAGGCTCGCTGTCAAAATTCGACGAAAGGTAGGAAATCCTTCGTAAGAAATGGGTATCGGCATGACACGATCGAATCCGAACAATAATAGTTCGCGTCCCTCAATCCGGCGAGTGAGCAAGAAACAGGGAAACCGAAAGAGAAAGACGTCCCAATCGTGGAAATAAATCTCCATATCTGACACGAGGTGGAATAGATCGGTGCTTTTCTATGAAAAACCATGGAAGAATACTCTTTCAAGCTATGAAACGAAAGAGGGGGACCAAGGGTGATAGGAACGAAAAAGAAGAAGAAGAAGAAGAAGAAGGTGGGATAAGGCCCCTGGGTTGGAGGAAAAAGGAACCCGATGTTTTCTACTTCACTATGAAAGAAAGCCTGCACGAGCCGTTGAGAGTAGAGAATGAAACGACAGAATGAGTGAAAGAGAGAAGACAGGCTAAAAGAAAAAGAGGAGGAAAGTACTGGAAGTAGCGGTTCATTCTCTGTAGCACGGGGACCGTCTCGAATCCGTCTGTTCAAAGAGGTTCCCTCGAAGAAAAAAGAGAGGAACCCTCCCCGTTCTGAGCTCCCTTTGGCGTTTCTCTTCGCTGTTTCGAAGGAAAAGATGAAAGTATCGTTTAATTCTGTTGCCATTCAATCGATACCGTAAGAAAATTGATGGATTCGGTCGGTGACTTGGTGAGGGCCAAGATATTTTTGTAAACATTCTGAAAGTTTATAGCGAACAGAAAGTGTGATTCCTCGGACGATTTGAAGACTGTGTTCATCGTGCTAGGAGCATATGTCTTGTAAGTTTATTATTTTTTGCTTTTTAGTGTGGGTCGTTTTTTGTAAATGTAGCATAGCATTTTGCGCTTATAATATTTTTGTTTCATATTATAGGCGACTTAATTAATTATTTGAATGCCACGGGTTGTTTCAGAAATCCGGTCTAATAGTGCCAAGCGATAAATAGAAATATATAAAACCAAAATGATTGTGTAAGGATATTTTTTTCGTTCGTTTTTGTATTAAGAAATAGTCTTCGCGGAGATCATGAGAATGAAAATTTTAGTTTTATAACTTTTTATCGAACACTGACGCTAGTGACGTGTTTCCATAGACCGATGTGATGTCGCTTTTAGGATGGAGTACGAGCAACGTATCAGTAGATCGTTAGCAACGTAAGAAACGTGATCAGAAGGAAAGCAACTTTGCACTCAAACGGTTAAGGTTGACTTCAGATTGTTATAGTTTCAATGTATGCGAATTTTTCTACAGAATAACCTTTTTATTAAATAATAAAATCATTGAATAGAAAATTTTATTTTATTTAATCTACTGCTGTTAGAAACATCTACAAATCTCAAAGAACGCTTAAATCGTCAATAATTCTAGTGTTCAGAAAAATATACAAAACTATCCAAATAATAGTGCTTATAGTACTTTTTACAATACTTAGTAGGTGGAATAATTTTCTACCGAAGTTTAGCTGTTTTACCATATTCTGGAAAACACGAACTTGCACAAAAATCCGTGGTCTTATTAGGTATTAATAAAAAAAAAAAAAAAAAAGAAAGAAAAGCTTGGAATCATATGTTTGAACTTGAGATTTACAGAGACTAGGCGAAGGGATCGAAGCAGTTCGCGCAGGTCGATTCCTTTCTTTCGATCTAATCCGTCAGGACGATGCTTGCGTAGCTGAATCAACTTCCGTTGCCGTCGCGATATTCTTTGACCGCGATTTGTCAAGTTTAGCTACCGAGCTTACGAGAATCGAGCATTGGGAAACAAGATTGGAGGTATCAATTTTATTTTCCTTATTTGAACTGGCTGCAATTTTGAGCGTCCAGCTGCCCGTTGGCATAAAAACTTAAATCGTCCAAGTCGATAAATACAAAATCGGTGGTGCACAGATTTTACTGTGACATAAAATAATAATTTACATTCACACCTTCTCTTTCTTTTGCCACCGATTTCGCTTTCGGAGAGCTATCGTGCGCGAAACCTATTTAATAAAAAGTGAAATTTAACCGTTGCCGAATGAAACATAAGTTGATCGGGATGAATATAAATTTTTCACAAACAGAGAAACGCTAATTGAATTATCTCCAGTTCGGGTTAAGATCTATCGGTAACAAGAAACAGATCTTTCATTTTCATTTTTATTTTATTTTAATTAACTTTGTTTCTCGGGAATTCTAGTATCTTTGTTCATATAGCTTCAAACATATTGCATTTAACGAAATAAAAGAAAAATTTTAGCGATTGATCTTATAATAGAACAAAATTAAACAAAAAAAACTCAGAGTAACATCGCGACGTGTTACAATCATCGGTTATTCTTAACACTAGATTTACGGAACCCGTCAATTTGACGCACTTTAGATTTCACGCTTAAATTTAGCAAGTATGCGCGCGGAAAATGTAAAGTGAAAATGAAATTTGTATACAAAAAAATATACAAAACCTCTGTTAATGAAAACCTACTAATTGAAACTAAAGTGAATTAATGATATAACAAAGAATTTATATTTCAATGTATCCATCGAAATGATCCAATCGGTGTCCGTAAACCTAGTGTTAAATATAATATTTAAACGAGAAAATATGTTCCAACTTTCCAACACAATTCACCTTTAAACCCGCATAATATACGTAATAATTAGGAGTCAGAAAGACCTTGCATCCGCTCGTCGTGTAAATCTCAAAGCATCCGACTTCCGAGGGTTAAGCAAATAATATTAACTCAAAATGGTCAGATAACTTCGTAACCAACTGTATAAACAACTTCGTTTCAACAAGAATGGGCATCTCAGCTTATTCTCGCCTAATAAAGTCTTTGTCGAATGGGATGTTGAATTTTTTAACGCGATTCAAAATCGATACAATTAGAGGAAACGTTGGTACCGGACAAAGTTGCGCTCTTTACGACTGTTTCGAGGTTTTTCTATGGTGCTAATTTTCTGTTACCGTGCCTACACGTATCGTACAGCCTCGTGAAGCGTATTTCGAGTAAGTGTGGCACGCGCCGGAATACGTGGAAGTCGGTATCATGGGATAAGCCGGAGAGAAGTTGCTGTACAAGAAGTGGTCAGAAGGCGGCGGGAAGAGGGCGGAGGGGTTGAAAGAGAGGGGAAGACAGGTGCATCGCACCGCCAATTATATTTCGGAAGGGAAAAACGAGCAGTGCATAAAAACATGAAAAAAGTCCGCAGGCGCGCGCGCACGTACGTTGCGAGAGTGGGAAAACGAGATGGACAGAGAGGGAGAGAGGCACCCGCTGAAAGAACCGAATTAAATGAAGAAAAATAAGTACGTGTACCGCGAAAAATGGTAAACACGATGGACAACGACACGTGAAAGTAAATACGATAGAAAGATCAAACGAGGCGATCGGAATTTTTAAAAAAGTCACCTCAGCGTGGTTCGGCTAATCTGGAACGTTAGGATTCAAATAGTATTTTAAGTTTTATAAATATTCACTTGTTACAAACTTTTACTTTTACTTTTACTTTTACCTTTGCTTTCGTTTTCGTTTATTCTGTTTCACGATGTTACGGTATAATGTTGTAACTGTTAATTGATGTGAATGTAAACGTGGGGTATTTATGTTCTATTCAACAAGTTTTCTATTCGCGTTCAATTTTTTTTAAACGATTATATAAATGTAGAATAATAAAATAAAATTCAGTGTTAATTCAAATTGGGAGTTAAAAGATTAACTTGATTTGATTTGATCGTTTTCGTCCCCATTTTTATTCTGTTTCGTTACTGTTTTCTACGCTGTTATTTAATATTGTTATTAGAAATAATATATATATAAATATATTAATATTATTTATAATTCTGTGTAAAAGTTTCTCATTTTCTGTTGTTTCTTTATAGTATTTTAAACGAGAAATATTTTTATAATTATAAACTACACTTAAGGTACCTCGAACATTGATATTTACGTTGAAAAACCTTTTCATTCGTATTCAATTCTTCTTAAACAATTATATAAATACACATAAATAGTGGTTAAAAACATAAAAATTCATCGTTAAACCAAATTGATCCCTTAAAAAATACTTAAAAAAATGCAACCGATACAGTTGTCAATGTGCTGATATCACACAGATCATCTAATATAAATATAATCATCTAATATAAAATGTGACCGATACAGTTGTCAATGTGTTGATATCACACAGATCATCTAATATAAATATAATCATCTAATATAAAATGTGACCCATAAAGTTGTCAATGTGTTGATATCACACAAATCATCTAATATAAAATATATAATATCGAAGAGGAGTGATAAAATCGAACACGCAACGTAATAGCCATAAAACACGAGAAGGTGAAATTTTTGGTTCAGATAGAAGTAAATTTCTCCGGTGAAAAAGCGTAAGGCAGAAAGTTTACATAAGAGCGGTTGCGCACAATCAAGTGTACAGCCCATAAAATGAAACGCAACAAAAATAAACGAACCGAATTATTAATGTACTTCGCCAAGTTCACCGGAACGCTCGTGGTAGGACCAACGAAACCTTTGATCGTCGCAACTGCTACACATAAGTTCTATGAGATAATATAAATTTTCATTAAACGTTGTCCTTGTAACAAGAATTCCAACGGTCGGACGCGTCGGTCTACAAGAAATCGAATTTACTCAACGCGTTCCCCACTTCTTTCGAAAAAGCGTTGCGAAAGCGTTGATAAAAGGAGAGACACGAATAAAAAGGCTCGATATATACGTCGGAAAGGAAAAAAGTTAATAAGCACGGCACGCGCCCTGCCTCTCCCTTCCTTTAATCGTTCGGCTCCCCACTTTGCAATATTCTACTTTCTTCCACGCTCGCACCTCTTTTTGGCACCAATCTCTACGAACGGTGATCGAAATTGATATTTTATTATTATAAAATACGATGTTTATAACGTCTATTAATAACAGGTTACGCTGACTATTGGCGGTTACAGGATACCTGAGAGATCCAAGGTGCTGGGTGCACCGAAGTCTAAATTTAATACAAATTAAATCGCGTGTTTAATTGATTTAAGGTTCCATTGAATATTAAATGAAAAAGTATAAGACTAGAGAACAGTTTAATTGTATTTTGAATCTGAAAAAGAGTAACCGTGGATTTTAACAATTTATCCAACTGATTTGTACGGAACTGTTTAACAGTTTTCTTTAGATTTACGAAAGCCTTAAATTCGACGGATTTTAAATTTTGCGCTTAAAATTAAACAGCTACACGCGACGAAAATGTACGTTCAAAATGAAATTTATACACGGTAAATGTGCTAGATAAACTTCTAGCAATAAAAATCAGTTAATTTACAGCAAGGTTAACTAATATTATTCAGAAAAACTTAATGTAGTGTTTTAACGTAACTGTAAAAATTGTTCGATGGAGACCCGTAAATCAAGCGTTAATCAGAAATTATATTCATTTCATCATATTTATAATGCGATTGAAACAAATCTTCAACCATATAATCTTATAAAAAATGAAGTTAATACTCAAAATACTAAAAAATGCACAAACCTCACTAATTTATTAATACAGGGTGTCCCAAAAAAATGTATACACAGTTTGAATGCTTGTAACTTTAGTTTTCGTTCACATATAATTAATATTTAAATTGGAAAAGAATCTGCGTAAAATGTATGTTTCCAGTAGCGTTCTAAAATAAATTTTCTTTTTTAAAAAATTAATCTTGCTCCACTCGTTAATTCCAATTAACCCTCTATAGCCCGAATTTTCTTTGTTTATTACAGAAAAAATTACGATCGATTATAGTTTTACACTTTGATTTGAGAACTTTTAAACTAACAATTGCTATAGATGGATCGTGGAATAACTACAGTAATATAGTAATAAAATTAACTAGTATAGTGATAACTAAATAAAATAAATCTTTTAAAATATAGATACATCGGTTTGTAACTTTTAAGTCGCACAAAGCCATAGAAGGTTAATTACAACCTGAGAAGAAAGAAAAATTAGAAATACATTTTTTCCGGGACACCCTGTATTTCAGGATATTTTAAAAAATATTTTCAGTAAACCAAGTACGAATAAACAAAGAAAATTATTTTACTTGGAATAAATCGAGGCGAGAGTGAAATAAAAAACCTGTTCCTTCGAACCGTGAGAATACAAGTAACGAAGCGAAGCGAATTAAAAAAAAGAATGAAAAAATGAAAACAAAATTAAACAAACGGCTCGACGCAGGGAGCTAATCTTCGAGGAGTCAATTAAGGTGAATTAAATATCGCCGAAAGAACTCCAAGTTCAAACAGAGTCAACAAGGAAGCTCTTCTATGCCGCGGCGAATCGTTCCACTCGTTTATTGTCCTAAACGATGCGACATCGTAGATTAATCCGAATCTCGTACCCCTTGACGGTTTTTCTCTTAACCGAAGAAGAAAAGGATGGACGAAAGTGGCCACGGTAGCACGTGTACGGGGCGAATAGCAGAGGAAGATGAAGGGTGGAATAAGGGAGAAGGAGGAAAGAAGAACGACGGGACTCGGTGGCGTGCAAACAGCAGGTGCACGACCTCTTCATGAAAACTGCCGCTTCTCGAGCCTCCTGCCTCCTCCTCTCTCGTTCCACTATCGATTTCTTTCTCCATCGATGATCGTTCCCGTCCATCCGTGGTTCTCGTGCCAACCACTTCTAAGTTTCGCCGTAATTAGCAACGACCCCCGCCCTCCGAAGGAACGAAACGAGCCACCGACGACATTTGTGAGAAAGATTTAACACTGAAACTACCAAAGCGGACAAAATTACTGCCTTGTAATTTTGTCGTAGAAATTTTATAAATTTACAATGATGAAATTTGGAGGATTTTTCACGATTTTCTGTAAAATATATGGACAAAGATTTGTTTTCCTTACGTTATGTATTTTTTAGAACATCTACCATTTTTGTTTCTTGGGATACAAATAGGTCTACTTTAATCGTTTATTTAATCGTTAATTAATACGAAAACTACCGGTGATTAAGGTAGACTTATTTGTATCAAAGAAATCGAAATGATAGGTATCGATATTTAATTGTTTTTAAATTTCAAGCAACAAATGATTACATGTATTGTATCAAGAAGCAATATTTCATGTATTCATATAAAAAAATAGCAGATTTTTGGCATGTTTAATTGTAGACTTTTAAAAATTATACGCGGTCTTTAGCTAAGTGTCTCGCCGAAAACTAATCGTCGCGGGTGTGTTAATGACAATTATAGTATACTTAACATGTGTTATTGAAGTAAAATATGATAACTAATTGTATGTTACAAGAATTGCAGAAGTTTTGTTTTTTCAACAAAAAAAACATGTAATGTTTTAGAAAAATATTCTATTTGTTAATATAGAAACTTAGTTATACATATTTACTATTATTTTTGTAATTTATACACATTAATTTTATTTAATTTTACTTGTTAATATAGAAACTTAGTTTTACGTATTTACTATTATTTTTGTAATCGGTACACATTAAATTTATTTAATTCTACTTATTAGTACAGAAACTTAGTTATACATATTTACTATTATTTTTGTAATTTGTACACATTAATTTTATTTAATTCTACAATTATACTTAAACATTGATAATTATCAAACCTAAAAAAAAAAGACAGTAAATAATTATTTAGCCCACGTTATGGGCACAATACTTTGCTGTTTCACAGGTAACAAAAATGTTCTTTCAATTCGTTGCCGTAAGTTTTACAATTGTTTAGCGATTTAGGATTAAACGATCGCTTGGCTAGAATCGAGTCACTAAATAATGAAAAGCGACGCGATGTTGACGGGATCGTTGATCGAAGCGAGACTCCGCCTGTCAATTACACCAATATCAGGCTACGTTCGTACTTACCGGCTTCTTAAGGTCAATGATTGTTATTACGGCACAGGTAAATTCGTGCTCTCGTGCCGTGCACGATCGCCTGGGATTTCGGCTGGATCTTAATACCGATGACTTAATTCCATCGTTTCGCGCCGTATAATATAGTAATGCAGATACTTTCGGCAATAATGAGAGATCGGAGCGTGACGAATCTCGTCGAGAGCAGAAGCTCTTCTGATTTTGGAGCAATGAAATTGTTAAAATACAGATTCCAGCTATTCCATTCCCGATAATTTCAACACACTATTTCTCTAATTCTTAAAAACTATTTTAGTATGAAGCGAAAGGTAAATTAACCCTCTATAGCCCGAATTTTGTCTGCTTATTGGAGAAAAAATTACGATCGGTTACAGTTTTTCACTTTTGATTTGAAAATGTTTTAATTAATAATTACTGTAGGTGAATCGTGGTGCCACTAGAGTAATACAGTAATCAAATTTAATAGTGCAGTGATAAACTAAATAAAATATATAAAATTAATTTTTTAAAATATAGATACTTCAGTTTGTAACTTTTAAGTCACACCGTCCCATAGAGGGTTAACTATTCCACTAAGCAATTGGAACTATGTTTTCTGGGTAATTTAAAGATGAACGAAATACGTGATTAACAAGAAACATCACTTAAGCGTAACGCGCCAATTTTAATGAAATTTATAGACGATACAGTGTTTAAACCATTTGCATCACAAGAAAATATGAAAAGGTCTTTATCACCAATTTTTTTTTTTTATTATATTCAATGATTCGTCTTCGTTTCAGTGACCCAACTTCTTCTTCGTTATAATCAGAATTACTACTCTCATCTCCAACAACATCCTCCATTTCTATTTTTCAGCTAAATAATAACAACAGAATAACGACAGTGACCAGAAAAATTGAGCGTATGCATACGGCTCCGATGATACTGCCCAGGAAAATCGAGCGAATAAATACGCTAATGATGCAAATTGGTTAAACAAACATTTGTACCCATACAACGCGACCGTATTATAATCGACCGGTGTTATTAAAATCCTAATTAATAACTCGAACCGAGACATCGAGAATAATCCCGCGACGACGAAGAAAAGCAAGAACCTTAATTTCAACAAGGTTATGCTCGAGAACTCACAATTTATGTCTTCATCGTTCCAGAAGTGTCGAAGCACAAAGTTTGGCGANTGATTTGAAAATGTTTTAATTAATAATTACTGTAGGTGAATCGTGGTGCCACTAGAGTAATACAGTAATCAAATTTAATAGTGCAGTGATAAACTAAATAAAATATATAAAATTAATTTTTTAAAATATAGATACTTCAGTTTGTAACTTTTAAGTCACACCGTCCCATAGAGGGTTAACTATTCCACTAAGCAATTGGAACTATGTTTTCTGGGTAATTTAAAGATGAACGAAATACGTGATTAACAAGAAACATCACTTAAGCGTAACGCGCCAATTTTAATGAAATTTATAGACGATACAGTGTTTAAACCATTTGCATCACAAGAAAATATGAAAAGGTCTTTATCACCCATTTTTTTTTTTTATTATATTCAATGATTCGTCTTCGTTTCAGTGACCCAACTTCTTCTTCGTTATAATCAGAATTACTACTCTCATCTCCAACAACATCCTCCATTTCTATTTTTCAGCTAAATAATAACAACAGAATAACGACAGTGACCAGAAAAATTGAGCGTATGCATACGGCTCCGATGATACTGCCCAGGAAAATCGAGCGAATAAATACGCTAATGATGCAAATTGGTTAAAAAAACATTTGTACCCATACAACGCGACCGTATTATAATCGACCGGTTTTATTAAAATCCTAATTAATAACTCGAACCGAGACATCGAGAATAATCCCGCGACGACGAAGAAAAGCAAGAACCTTAATTTCAACAAGGTCATGCTCGAGAACTCACAATTTATGTCTTCATCGTTCCAGAAGTGTCGAAGCACAAAGTTTGGCGAAATTAAAAATCGGTCGTACCGATGAAAATCCAATAAGCTTAATTCGTTCCCGGGATCGTAGCGTTCACGTGGATCGGCACGTTTAACCGATAATTGCTGCAGCTCGCGGGACAATTAAAGACCAATATTGTGAGACGTTAACTCGGTTAATAGCAGGTCTGGCTGTTAAAGCCACTATGGATAAAAACCGAGAAAACGAAGGAAAGATCCGGCCGCTGGTCCTCTTGTTCGCTCTTACCCGCTGGCCGGTCGTAATTAAAAAAGATAAAACTGGAGGATTACTTTCGCGGTTTCCGTCTTTATCTCGATGGTGTGCCAATCCATCGCGGTGCCTAAAGTACGCCGCATACATAAGTCGGTGCTGGCAGAAAACGTATAGCGGTTTCGCCGTGGCTCATTAGCTCGCTATCGCGGTTGGCGCGAGCGAATGTTGCCTTCGGCCTGGCACCTTGCCTTCGCGACAGACAGGTGCATCTCGTATTTTTGTCCTTGTTTCGCGTGTCACGCGTGAACTCAAGCCATCCTTGTCCACCGGTCCGATAACGAGAACGAACGGCCGACGAGGAGGAACGGTGAGACGACGAAGAGGTCCGAGGCACGTGGCACCGAAATAATCGTTTGAATTGCTCTTGCGACCTGCACGATATGCAGATGCCTCGGGGAATTGCGGCCTTCCCGAGAAATCGTTGAAATTACTTTGCTTACTCAATTTTCCTCCTACCTATACTCTGCGCCTAATAAGCTACCATAAGCTACCGTCATTGTCACTGTCGCATTGTTGTCAGCAGTGTCTCTTGTATGCAGGTTCTAGGATCGATGAAGGATGCGTGTCGGTGATTATTGAAAGTGGTCTGAGTTAAAATTCTAAAAGAATTGAGTTTTTCATTTATTTTGCATCGTATCGGTTGATTTTATTGTATCGTTGAAGAATCTTTGAGAAGTAATTGAATGGATAATGAAGTTGACCAGTATGTGATTGAACGGAATTTGGGTTACGTTTATTTTTGTACAGGTTTGAGACATTTATTTATTACGAATGTTCAAATTAAACGAGTGTTAATTAGGAATTTATAACGAAGAGTTAACTTCTTAAATTTTTACTATTGTTTTTTCACTATCCGATTCGCCTCGGTCTACCATAAATCGAAGTACATCATTTTTATTAATGTTAATTAATTGAATGGGTAATAGAAGATACAGTAATTGTTAAGATTTCTAAAAAATTTCCAGTTCTAAAAAATTATATTTCTAAGAAATAATTTCTAGATAATTTCCAGTTCTAAAAAATTATATTTCTAAGAAATAATTTCTAAATAATTTCCATTTCTAAAAAATTATACTTCTAAGAAGTAATTTCTAAATAATTTCCATTTCTAAAAAATTATATTTCTAAGAAATAATTTCTAAATAATTTCCATTTCTAAAAAATTCTTCGAAAACTGTATTGTTTCTATAGATACATTCGCTAACAACCCAACTTAACGATTGATGCGATTTAAAAAAAGTGAGTTTAAAAAAAAATCGGTTATGAAATACTACGTTCGATTTTTTCGAATAAATGTTTCATAGCTTTACCGAACTTTATGTACAGATTATCCTGTTTGTAATGATTGGTTCCTACTGTTATCCCATTATTTTATAAACGAGTATCCTACGAAATTTTCGAAGCAACACGATTTATAGCATTGAAGCAATTTACATACGAATAATTGTGCTAATAACAGATTAATTATTGAACTGATAACGTCGTACTGTTAAGTATGAATTATTGCGATTTCACGTGATACTGTGCGACTTTGTAAGATAATCACTTCCCGGTACTCGTACGTGTCACTTGTAATTCATTCGGTCATAGATCACGGCATCGTGGAGTAATAAATGAAGAAACGACATTATATATCGTGGTAATTTCACTCGATCATGATAAATTTTGCTTCCCGTAAAAACTGGTCCAGGTAACATTTGCTTCGAACTCGTAGAAAGTTATCGCCCCTGAATGAAGATTGCACCGAAATGCATCCAAGACGTGGATACTCGTACCGCGGACGAGGTATAAGAGTGAACAAATCCAATGCACTTTTTTTGGCCCAAACTGAGGCTCTAAAGCTCCATTACCATTTTCGTGTCGCTCACAACGTTACCAACAGTATGTAGAAAGAGATTTTAGCGCTCGCTTGGTGGGAATTGTTATTAAATCCGAATTAAAAACAAATTTTTAGGTTATCCGTTACTGATTTAGTTTACTAACTTTATTTAATATAAATTGATATTTAAATGTACGAACATGTATTTATATTTAATATTTAGTTACGTATTAACTTTGCTAGGATCCTCAAATTCTTCTCGACCGAAGCGCGTTCTCGTTTCGGTAGAAAAAAGAATTTCTAATTTTTATAAAAATGTGTCCTTAAAATTGAAACCAATAAATTTGCAAGTCAACAGACTTTTTATATATTTCTGAAAATTAGGAAACTTTTTAACGAAAGCAGAACTCGATAGGGAAAATGACGCAAGGGTCGCAGCAGGGTTAATTTTCATATAATGACACGATAAAAAAGATAAACAAAGTAATTATTTATATTCGATTCCACGCTTTCAACAAAGCAAGATAATAAAATTTCGATACAAATATAGTTCATATCTTTAGCATAATACTTATTATAAATTGAAACCATAATATTATTCCGAACAAAATTATAAACGATACTGTTACACCTTTACGACAATCTCTCAATAATAAAATACTGATATAATTTAAAAAAAATTATTTAATGTTATTCGCAGTAAACAAATAAACTTTTATTATTCTTACAGTAATAAGTACCTTCCTAAAAATTTTCGTAAGGACTTAAAACAATTAGAATAATATATGCATAAAACCAAGTTTTTATTTCAAACAACACTATCTAGCCTTTATTTACAAAAATCCCCTGAAAATATGACTCTTGCGTAATTTTAACGAGAAACGGCTTTTCCACATGTTTTAAAAGAAGCTCTATTTCCATGTAATTTCCGTACTAATTAGAAAAAAAAAAAGCCAGAGACCAGCTAACGACCGAAAAGTAGTGGTTAGCTGACCGGTGAGGTTCTCGAAGACGAATTCGTTGTCAAATTGTCTAACAGCGGGGTATTATTATCAAGATGGTGTTGTTGGAACCCTATTGGCTGGGCCTACACTCATCTTTCCTCGGCGTACATACTGAAAGTGTGTTCGATTTATCGCTGGAAAGGATCTTCGCTATGTTCATGTGCTTCCTACCCGAGTATAACGCTATTTGAGGGTTGCCAGCGAATGGAAAGGAAAATTTGTCTTCCACGTTGTTCCTCCATTGTTTCCTAAGATTAATTCTAGTACTCGGACTGAAACGAAGTACTAGTACCACCACTTTGTACTTGTTTTCGTTGATGTATCAATTAATTAGCGGCAAACATTCTTTCGGATTCTTCTCTGCTTTCGCAGAAAAAGCAACGAGTTCTGTGTTCTAACAAAAACGGACTCTCGCATTCGGGCGAAATGTTTTGTTAGGGCTTCGTTGGATCGGACTGATTTTAAAATCAAATTAATTAGGGGCTAGTTGTATGTTGGAGAATAATAGATCAGAAAGGAAATCAAATGAGTAGAGATAGAGTATAAATATTTAAAGTTATGTACAATTTGCTGTTACTGTTTTGTCGATCAACCGATGATAGATGATAATATTCGAGCGATTTGATACGGACGAAAATATTTATTGCAGATATATTCGATATTTAATGAGTAAAGCTGTGGTGAAAAATAAAAGAAAATAATTTAAAAACTCATGATTAAACTATGGATATTTTGTAGAAAATAAATAAAGAAACGATATCTATAGTAAAATTTGTTTTGCTATTAGAGTGTTTTAAAAGTGTGTTTTTTATTCCGCATATTTTACAGAGCACACATTCTATACATATTTCTTGCCTAATACTTCTTTTATTTTTTATTATTTACTCTTTTTTTTTATTTTTCCAAAACATTCGCGCATTTACACATATAATCACGTAAATAAACTATCATTGTCACCGTATGTTTCGTGCACGTTTACTTACATATTTCTTGCATGTTACAACATATTTTATTTATATAAACATCTGAACTCTACTCGGAATCATAAATGTATTGCTTCATTTTATTTTTCTCGAAAAGAAAAAAAAAAAATATTCACATTACTTAAGAGATTGCCTAATAGTTAGAAAACGTATTAGAAGCAAGAACGTAATACTTTGACAACAGTTACGATTAAGTTATCGATCATTCCTAAGGTCGATCTGAAAACTATCTGAAAGATTAAGCTTTGAATCAACGATAGAAACAGAAACTAGCCGGTAAAGGAAGATCGACGACTCCGTAGATCATCCAGGATTTATCGAGGTCGAAGATCTCCGGGTAGAAAAAGATCAACCTATCGTCCTGGTTCTCGACTAACCAGAGAAGAACAGAACGGTGAATTTAACAAATAAGGTACATAAAAGAATGAAACGGGCTCCCATTATTTCCTATCCAAACGGCCCTTTTGAATCTGGTATCCTATGTTCGCTGTTTCTCCGCTTCGATATACTCCTGTCGGAAGGAACCTATTATACGCGGATTCAGATAAAATCACATTTTTTTTTTTTACGATAAATGGAGTTGCGGATTCTTTTTCCTCGAGTTACAATTTTTCAGCTCAGATTAATGGATCCTATTCTCCGAAGGTACGCGCATTTTCAGATTCAAATTTTATTTCGAGTAACAGGAACTCTACGGAAACGTTGTGATGTAGAAGTGAATTCATGCGCTGTAATAATATTTTATATATTATGTATAATATACTTTGTATATTAAATAATATTTTATAGTAATTAAAAATTAGTAGGAGAGACCAGGATCGAAAGTAACAATTTGACTTTGGACTTCAATTGAGCAAANAAACTATGGATATTTTGTAGAAAATAAATAAAGAAACGATATCTATAGTAAAATTTGTTTTGCTATTAGAGTGTTTTAAAAGTGTGTTTTTTATTCCGCATATTTTACAGAGCACACATTCTATACATATTTCTTGCCTAATACTTCTTTTATTTTTTATTATTTACTCTTTTTTTTTATTTTTCCAAATCATTCGCGCATTTACACATATAATCACGTAAATAAACTATCATTGTCACCGTATGTTTCGTGCACGTTTACTTACATATTTCTTGCATGTTACAACATATTTTATTTATATAAACATCTGAACTCTACTCGGAATCATAAATGTATTGCTTCATTTTATTTTTCTCGAAAAGAAAAAAAAAAAATATTCACATTACTTAAGAGATTGCCTAATAGTTAGAAAACGTATTAGAAGCAAGAACGTAATACTTTGACAACAGTTACGATTAAGTTATCGATCATTCCTAAGGTCGATCTGAAAACTATCTGAAAGATTAAGCTTTGAATCAACGATAGAAACAGAAACTAGCCGGTAAAGGAAGATCGACGACTCCGTAGATCATCCAGGATTTATCGAGGTCGAAGATCTCCGGGTAGAAAAAGATCAACCTATCGTCCTGGTTCTCGACTAACCAGAGAAGAACAGAACGGTGAATTTAACAAATAAGGTACATAAAAGAATGAAACGGGCTCCCATTATTTCCTATCCAAACGGCCCTTTTGAATCTGGTATCCTATGTTCGCTGTTTCTCCGCTTCGATATACTCCTGTCGGAAGGAACCTATTATACGCGGATTCAGATAAAATCACATTTTTTTTTTTTACGATAAATGGAGTTGCGGATTCTTTTTCCTCGAGTTACAATTTTTCAGCTCAGATTAATGGATCCTATTCTCCGAAGGTACGCGCATTTTCAGATTCAAATTTTATTTCGAGTAACAGGAACTCTACGGAAACGTTGTGATGTAGAAGTGAATTCATGCGCTGTAATAATATTTTATATATTATGTATAATATACTTTGTATATTAAATAATATTTTATAGTAATTAAAAATTAGTAGGAGAGACCAGGATCGAAAGTAACAATTTGACTTTGGACTTCAATTGAGCAAAACCTCGTAGTACGGGGCGATCGTAATACGTCGATAGTAACAAAGTATTTTTTTTTAATTAAAATATTGATTAACACTTAATTTCGTGCTTAAGATTAACAAGTACATGCGTGAAAAATGTACATACAAAATGAAATTTATATACATGTGAAAATTACTGAGTTCAAAAATTAGTAACCAAAAGTTTGAAACGTAATAAAAGTTAATTTTATAATTATATAATTTGATTACTTTTTATTCGATCGCCCTTAGGTGTTAGCAATTACCCCATCTTCCTCTAATGAAGGGGATATTCCTCATTAGACTCGTCATTTGTTGCGATTTTTAAGAAAGAAATTTATCGACTCGTTACAATCCAAGGAATTTATTATTTTGTTATACAGTTTGGGTATTATTTTAAAAACATAGCGTGTAATTTTTATCCATTTCTCTTTAGTTTTGTTCATGCTACTGAATGTTTCCCGTAATGTGCTATCTTGGATGACTTTCATCGTTCAAACGATTGTATTCATCTAAAACGAAAAAATCAAAGGCAATCAGAACAACAGTGAACTTAAAATGGCAGCTATTTGAAACCAACAAACCATATGTTTAACCCTCTATGGGACCGTGTGACTTGAAAGTTACAAACTGATGTATCTATATTTTAAAAAATTAATTTTATTTAGTTATTACTGCGCTATCACTGTATTACTGTAACAACACCACGATCCATCTACAGTAATTATTAATTAAAACATTTTCAAATCAAAGTGCAAAACTGTAATCAATCGTTTTTTCTCCAACAAGCAGACAAAATTCGGGCTATAGAGGGTTAATCCAAATTTTGCTTCACCAAGCCATGAAACAAAAGCTGCTATAAGCTACTTGGTCTACAACCAAACTCATACAAACTCGAATTATCCCCGATTTTTTTCTTTCAGACGAATACAATCATCAACACGATAAAAACCTTCCAAAATGATACATTAAGACAAACAAAACAGTAACGCGAACAAAAATAAAGACAGATGCACAGAAACTACCCCCAATCCTTGTAAAACGATACCCAAACTCTATACAAAGCAATAAGCTCCACGAACTGTAACGATTCCATAAATTCCTTTCTCAAAAATCACCAAAAAAAGAAAAGAAAAAACATGTCGAGTCTAACAAGTTGGTTTCCTTAACTCCGTTAACGAGCAATTGCGCAAAACAAACCGTGTCGTTCGGTCTACTTTCGGTAATTGCCTCTCGCGTTGCTCGTTCAATATTCGAAATAAAAATGCAGCTCGGTGGCCCGTTCTTCAATGACTCTGCGAAGTTCTCGTGCGATCAGATGCCGTTTGATACCTGACTGGATTCTCGCTGGACGTTGGGTCAATTCTCCGCGAGTGCCGAAAAAAGACGAGATTCGTCGGTCCGTGTACGCGTGCGCGCACGCACACGTACGCGCAGGAAGTGACGAGGCGAGGTAGCGGCTCAGGCTGATAGAAGAAGAGGGAAACCTGCTCAAGATGAGACGAGAATGACCGGGGGGCAGCGCACGCGAATCCATAATGATACACCGTGCAGCGAACAAGTCTGCCTGGTCCTGCTGGTAAAAGCGAAGTGGACACTCTCGCGGAGGAATTGCACCGACTCCGACTCGCTCGTTTCGACCGAAAACGTGACTCTGGTTCATTAAAAATTATCCCGCAAAATCGATCCCTCGGTTGCCGCCGAAAATTCAATCAACGGAAACGATAGCCTCGTCTGATCGCGCACACTACCTCGGCACCGTTTACTCGTACAAGTAGAATATTACTCGGCCAGTTGTTCCGAGCAATAAGTTTACTTTCCATCTCGTTTTCTTGTTTACGTGAGTCGCTCGTCAATTATTTTGCATAAATTCCCGTGCGCTCCTCAAACTTTTCAACCGTTCGAGTAATTGTACGGTTGTACGTTTCAGGTTTCCGAGAACGCCGTTCGAGGTTCACCAAATTTCGCTATCGGGTATTTGCGAAAGTGTATTGCCAATAACATTTTTTCACCAACGATAAATCGAGGACGTTGCTGCTTAACACGATGTACGACGGGGAATTGGAACGATGAAATTTACACGGTACCGTTTGAAAGGGCTATGACGATTTTTAATTTTTAATTAACGAAATGTTTCTTGTCGGTCTTTATCGTTGCAATTCGTTGCCGGCTGTTTGCTGATTGATTTTTATTCGTGACATTTTTTTAAAGGGATTTTCATAAATATCCTGTACGCGTTGTCGCGAGAAGCATCGAATTGATGTAAAAATAACGCGGAGTGTCATGTAACATGTGACGCAACAGGCAAAGGGTTGATTCTACATGAACAAATAAATTGAAAACGTTAAATAAATTGTTTCCGTTCGAGGTTTCGTTTTCGAGAAAATCGAGCTCGAAAATTCATTAAGTACACGTGCATTGAACTGTCGTTACTTGAGGAATTGTGCCATACATCATCAGTCTTACTGTGTACGCTCAATTATCGAATACAATAAAGACAAGTAGTGTACGGGTGAAAGTCAAGTAAAGATGATTAAATGCACGCGTGTTTAATGAATTTTCAGGCTCAATTTCTTCGAAAACGAAGCCTCCGACGAAAACAATTTATTTCACGTTCTCAATTTATTTGTTCGTGTCGAATCATCCCCTTGTCGGTTGTCTCTTCGGTCATATTATATTCTGCATACGTAAAACAAAGTTCTACGAAGGACTTTTATACGTATAAAGATGATTTTAAACAATCGTTTAATCATTATTCTATTTAAAATAAGTTCTTGCTTTTTTTAGGGAAATATTTAAGCCGCTCAAAAGTCAAACTGATCAACTCCACTTTTTGCAAGTTCATTAATTGTAGTATCAAAGCGTCTGATTAATATTTAATTTGTCGCAAATTAAATTATTAACTTAAATAGAGTTGATCAATATAACTCTGTGATCATACGTCCTTAATTTAAAAGGATAGTCCTTTATTTTACTGCTTTGTTCTTTAGATTAATTGTTTTCTAAGATAAACACTTTGTTCTTTATTTTGTGAGCTGAAACAGTAAATTGAACATTGGTACGCATACATGGTTCATAGCTCCGTGAAATTTCCATTTCATCGCTGGAACTTGACAGTAAATTTACGGAACTCGAGAATTTGATGAATTTTGAATTTTATGATTAAATGTAACAAGTTTGCGTACGAAAAATGCACATTTAAGATGGAACTTAATACAAAAAATATATTAATTAAATCTCTGTTAATAAAAATCTATGGATTTCAATGTACCCGTCATAATGATCCACTTGGTCCCAGTAAATCTAGCGTTAAATATAAATTTTTAAATATTATTTAATGAAGTTTGGTATATTAAAAATTACTACCAATAAAAAGATCAACCCTACCAACGAAGAGTCGTTAAAATTTTTAAATACTTAAATAAAGACGTATCTTTTAAAAATATTTTTAAAATCGTTCAATTTTGCGTATGTCTCTCTAGATTTAGCACTTTCACTCAACGAGTATTTTCATTAATGAATAATACACGAACCAGTGAAAAAACCCAATTAAAAACTGAAAAATTGAAAGGATTCACTTACACCAAGCACAACTTTCACATGTATTCTACACAGCTTTTAATATTTTTAAACCACAAACCTGGTTTATAAAAAAAAAATAAAACAAAAAAAAGGTTAATCGTTGTGAAAAGCATAAAACTCAAATTTTGTTCAAGCACGAAACAATTTCTTACTCGTCCTTTATTTTCCCTGAAAGAAATATGGTCGCCTCGGTTATATGCCATCATAAATGTTTGAGCAATTGTATTCCGCGAAGTTTTGCTACCTCGTACGCCTTATAATTTACAATTTGGAATTGCTCGAAATTATTCCATACGTCCGCTGACAGACTCAGCGTACCTTTATTTTTCCTGATAACTCAATCATTTATGTACTTACCACCATTTCGTTTCAACTTTTTCAGTTACTTAAGCTATACTCCAAGCTGTGTTAACTTGAAATTATAGTTGGGTAATTGCACGTTTGTTATAAAGCAATCAGGTAGAGGATCGTTAAAGATACTCTCCGCAATGTAATTATGATTCGTTCCTTTAGTTTTTTAGCATTTGGTATCAAGTCCTGAAAGCATATTATATGGTTTAATTGACACGAATGTCACCGCCTCTATGATTCCTGTCGTCTGATTACCTTATTCCAAGATATAAATGTTTCGTTGTATCGTAATCACGACTGATTCATTGACTTTTATCATCGTTAGCATTTTAATATAATTAAATATTACCGCAATCGAGGTGCTTGATCATCTTGTTACGTCAAATTGCTATTGACGACGAAGTTCGATGAAACAGACCAAGTATTGAAATATATTTGACAGTGTTTGTATACCTCTGTTGAATTTATTAGGTTGTCCTAAGTATTTATTATAAATTATAAATTTATTTTACAAATAAATTCAACAGAGTTTTAACTAAGTATATTTACTAATATCTATTAATGATGTTGAATATTTATTTGTAACATATTAGGTTGTCCCAAAAGTTTCGTTCGTTGTATTAATAAGTATTGGGTGCGTAACATTTTTGTTTTACAGTATATTATTATTTTATGTAGGATCGATATTGATTTATCACCTTCCTGCATTTCTCGTTTAATAGATAAGTCTGAATATTTATATAAATACTGTCAAATGAAGCTGTTGCGTGAAGACAACGGAAGAAACTTTCGGGACAACCTAATATTTTACAAATAAATATTCAACATCATTAATGGTGTTTTACGAAAATGATGTTTTACAAAAATGACCTAGAATGGTGTTCTTAACTTGAAGGACTAAATCGAACAGTGACACTCACTGAGAGCCATAAACTAATACCTGACCCTTGCAAGGAAGAGGACCGCACCAGTATACGCGACTATTTCTAAAACATTAAAAATATATGTACACTATACTGTATAACAACGCTTATTTTTAACAATTTCAATCTATGCCACGTTAGGATCGGGCTAATTGATCGCTAATGGGACCAACGGCGTCGAATTAACACTAGAACTACCGAACAAGTCAAAATGACCTGCTCATAATTTCTTATAGAAATTTTAGAAATTTACAATAATGAATTTTTGAGGATTTTCCGAAATTTTTTGTAAAAAATACGCATAAAGAATTGTTACCCTTGGTATAGGTATTTTTCGAAATACCTATCATTTTGATTTCTTTGGTACAAATAACTCTACTTTAATCGCCGGTAGTTCTAGTGTTAATGAGACCCTGGTGAGTTCCTTTTTCCTGGAATTGAGCCGCGGTTGTCTTTTCGCAGAAACATGGCGATTGCGAAGAACGAAGCAAGAATGAGATCGAGTAAAAGGAATAAATCTCCCACTGACGATTGACGGGACTACGACTCACAAATCAATACGTTTTATAGTGCATGCTTTCTCAGTGAAGAGTAGACGTCACGGTAACAGTCTGAAAAGTAACGCTTTGTGAATTTATCGAAGAAGAACTATTTTATGAATCTTTTCGAAACTTTGAAGATATTTTATTGGATACTTACGTTGTAAGAAAAAAATTGTTTTCATTTATTTACGGCAGATTTGCAACCGGTTCATTTATAATTAAAACAAATGAAGAGTTTCAGAAATTGTATATCAATGGTTGTGGTTTAACGTAGTCGATTAAAAAAGTTTTTTTAAATCGGAAAATGTTCTTTGGGCGAAAAATAAACAAATTTAGAAAAATAAATAAATTTAGTTGAAATTTATATAGACTTAATTATGAAATTAGTATTAATTTTTAAGCATTAATAATTATATATTTAATAATAAATAATTTCGTCAGTATTAATAACAATGTGTTGTACAGATGTTAGGTATGATTTTTTAAAAACAGACTTATTTTATTTTTAACAATCGCCTGTATAAAATATAATTTATCTTGTTTAATTATTAATACGGAATATTTTTGTGTAAAATTTATAATACTTGTATTATTATTAATTAATTTCTATTAAAATGTTTTTATATTATAATTTTTCTTTTTAGTCCTTTTTTATTTTTATATTATAATTTTAAATTTCTATTAAAAATAAAAAACTTTTAACATACAGTGGATTATGCATGCATAACGAAACATGATGTGTTACACTGTATTTACGAAGTTTTGCTAAAAATAATACCTTTTTCGAAAAGGTACATGCCGAAAATAAAATTTCGTGGAAAGAATTAATAAATTTCTACGTACGTCGCCGTAAACAATTTGGAAAGTGCCGTTTAATACACGTCTTAAGTTCACTTGCATATTCCACTGGTGCAGAACACGTAGTTCCGTGCTCATCGATCGAAATTGCCGATCGATTGATAAATATCGATACGTTGCTCGCGAAAGCTCCTTCGAAAAGTACCGGCGAAATCGCCCGCAGGCAGGACCCGTTTTTTTATCTTTTCGTCTCTCATTTCTGGGCCAATAAGAGAATTGTATTTAAAGAAAGTCCTGCAAACGATCATTGCATAATCCTCAATAACGACAAGAGATTTTTCGTCTCTTTAATCAATTCAATTTTCAACAGTCGCGTGTTTGACGTATTACATATGATTGATTAGCATTTAATTGGTACACATTAAACGGTTAACTGGGTTATTTCTCAATCAAAAGTTTCATTTGAACAAACAGTTAAAGATTAATACGGTTAAATCAATTAATTTAAAAAAAATTTTTTAAATGTGAATATAATAACGGAAATTTGGTATAAATAAAAAATGAATAGCTTTCTAGATAAATAAGTGTTATCGTTTCTAAATTTGTTTATTTAAATAAAACATTTTTTGTAAAAAAGGATTATTTATAAATATTTTTTGCGGAATATTTTTTGTAAATCAAAATTATTTATAAATATTTCTCGTAAATATTTTTTGTGAATCAAAATTATTTATAAATATTTCTCGTAAACATTTTTTGTAAATAAAAATTATTTATAAATATTTCTCGTAAATATTATTTGTAAATAAAAATTATTTATTTAAATATATAAAAACTCAGTTCAAAAGAAATTTTTACGTAACGACCACAAAATAATTGCGGATACTCGACAAAATAGCAAAAGTATTATAAAACTTATGAAAATAAACAGATGAATTATGCATTATGTTCGATATACTATATTTAACGTTTAAAATATTTCAGTCCTTTTTTTCATGAACTGATCGTACGCACGAGCACACACAGTTCTTAATTTTTCAGGACGAGCTTCAGGAAAGACCAAACCAACTTCACTTTCTTTATGCATAACAACTTTCCCACTTATTTCGCCGCTAACTTATTTTCATCACGCGACAATAATTCAATCGTCGAACAAGAGTTACATGGACATCGCGAAAATTAAGGGTGAACGCAGCCATTTCTTTTTTCGAAGACAAGTAGATTGATGAAGAGAACAATTTTCAAAAAATACCTCCTTTCAAGAATATCGCACTTATTCCATGCAAAGTATTTTACTCTGCTCGTATAAAGCTTTTACAAAATTCTTTGTGAAATGTCTATACTTGATTTAATTTTGTTCAGTTAAGATTCACATATTATACCACGCTAAAATTTTAATTAACATAAATAGTATATACGCAGTCAAACAACAGGTCTCATAATTTTTGCGATTTAATATTTTCTCGGATTTATTATGGCGCCGTAGCGGTCCCAAAAATCCATCGACGTTGTTACTTTGTTATCCAACTGTTAAGTACAAACTAATTTGTTTTGTAGCATTAGAAATTACACAAATTTAAAAATAATTGCATGATTAACCCTCTGTACTCGAAATACTATTCCTCGGGCACTGTGTCGAGCTGTTGTAAGGTTCAATCAACAAAAAGTTCGAGTGCAAAAGGCTAGAGTAGTATGAAAAAAAAAGGTTAAACAAAATTCCTTATGTCGAATTAATTTCCAATCCATGAGAAGATAGCGAACTACTTAATTTGAAATAACTTGAATTGGAATAAAGAAATTAATCATTTGCATTATGCAACAAAGTTGATGTTACACTTTACGGCAAAGCGAAGACTTACGGCTCAATTGCCCCGTACAGAGGTACCACAATGGCGGCTAACTCCGACGTAATAAAAGGGTTACATATTACGTATTTATTGGAGCATAACCTCAATACAGATATACGTACTGTCCTTCCAGAAAGATGATTGTAAAATAATTTTATTTTCCGATTTGTGGCAGGGTTACCTACATTTAACGTTGTTCTTTTATTTGGGAAGTCAAACATAACCTATTCGATTCTATTTAGACTCTAAATAGAGGAAAATTTACATTATTTCGAAACAAATCACGAAAAGAAAAAAAAGAAATTTGGATATACCAGGATCTGCTAATTCAATTGAATATTATTCAATAATTATATAAATAGTGTACTACCTCTTAATGATAAAATATGTATACCTATAATTATTATTTCGAAGCAAGCAAAAAAAAAAAAGAAAGAAATTTGGACATATCAAGATCTGCTGATATAATTACATATTACTCGATGATTCTTTAAAAAGCGTACTATCTTTCATAATTATAAAAAAAAAGTAATTCAGTTTTAAGGAAAAAATATACTCGGATAAAAAAAGTTGTAAAACGTGACCTATTTTCTACGCGACTCCAACCAATTGCAATTTTTTCAACATTTTCTTTACATTTTATTTAGTAAACCAATCCTTCTAACTTCTAAAAAAAAAAAAAATAAAAAAAAAAAAAAATCAAGTCGTTTGGACTAATTTAAAGAAAGTTATTTTCTTTCAACACTAGAACAACCGACGATTAAAGTATACTTATTTCTACCGAAGAAATCAAAGTGGGAGGTACGTAAAATAATATGTAATACAAGTGAGACTAAGGTTTATCTATATTTTTAACAGAAAATCACGGAAACTTTGCGCAAAGGCACTGTAGTTAATTTATAAAATTTCTGTGAAAAATTACGAATGGGTCGTTTTCACCACTTCGATGGTTCTAGTGTCAAACAGTGTACGATTTTGAGTACCTGCCACTGTACGTAAAGCGACGGGTTCGTATACACTCGAAAAGAATGGCGATGGGTTGTCGCGAGGCTGATTAAATTATCACCAGATCATTTTTGTTTGCGCCCGATTTATGGAAAGTACACGAGGTGGGGCGTTACGCGAAATGAGTTACGTGGCCGTCTTCGTCTATTTTCTTTTCCCGTAGCTTCTCTTGGTGCCGATTCCACCTCCAGCTCGTTTATTTTCACGAGGCAACAGTGTTTCAGTCGCTGAACGGAGGGTGCACGTACGCTGAGAAAATAAAAGGCAGCCGCCTCGGGAGCGCGTTTCACGATACACCGGCTCATCGCCGGAGAAAAGGATCGGCCACGCGGCGAGTTAGACAGAGACGAAGAACCCGGGTTCGGTGGGAACCCGAGAAGTTGCTGCCGCTCCCGCTCCCGTCGTCGCTCTAGCGATGGCCACCAATCGCTCTCGAAACATTTCAAACTTGCCGCGTTCGAGAGGACCTCTTCGGCTGTACTAGTTGTTCTAACCTTTTCCTCTTTATTTCTCGGTTACCGAGAGAAATTCTTAAGGAATAAATCTTATTGGAAATTGTGCGATGATATTTTATATTAACGATAAAGATAACGGACGGGTTGTAAATTTGTGTTTATTTTTAAAAACTGTTGCGAGAGAAGCGTAAAAATGAGTGATAAAAAATTTACTGATCACTGAAATACATATTTATTTTAATTATCGTAAAAAAAGGATTAGAGTTTTATAATGTATAGATTATGCATGTTTGAACGTAACGAGTCAAGAAGATCGTACGAATTAACCGCGAGATACAAAAATCAATAACTAAAACAAAGTACTCGAACGTGTATCGACAAGAGTTTGTTAAATTAACCCTCTCTTCTGATTTTGGAGCAATGAAATTGTTAAAATACAGACTCCAGCTATTCGATTCGCGATAATTTCAACACACTACTTCTCCAATTCTTAAAAACTATTTTGGTATGAAGCGAAAGGTAAATTAACCCTCTATAGCCCGAATTTTGTCTGCTTATTGGAGAAAAAATTACGATCGATTACAGTTTTTCATTTTGATTTAAAAATGTTTTAACTAATAATTACCGTGGATGGATCGTGGTGTCAGTAATACAGTAATCAAATTTAATAGTGCAGCGATAACAAAAGAAAATTAATTTTTTAAAATACAGGTACATCAGTTTGCAACTTTTAAGTCACACGGTCCCATAGAGGGTTAACATCAGAAATAAAAATAAAAAAATATAATGGTTTCCTTTCTCTATTTTCTTTCTCACCCAATCCACCACGAACGGGTCGCAAAAAAGTTTACGAAAACGCAAATGCGAAACTTAAACGTTGCATCCATACCGACAGTACGAATTCGTACTCGAGTGTACGTAAATTTTTAACGTCCGTCGGCGAGTACAATTTAAACTATGTAAATGTTTCTAGTACATACGTAGGCCATCACTGGCGGAGAACAACAGAGGAGAACATGAATAGAATGCAGCCACGCAGCGTGAGTACGTTGCCTCGAGTGAGCACTGTAAGCGTTTGAGAGTGAAAGAAGCAACTCGAGAAGGCGAGTAAATCTGACGGCGCCCGAGAGCAGTGAAGAGGAGAAGAGGAAGAGGAAAAAGATGATGAAGAGGGAGGGCTAAGAAAATGTAAAAGAAAGCAAAGGAAGGAAAGAAGGAGATATTCTTTCAAAGAGAGGGTGGAGATGAACCGAGATACTAATCGGTATTTCTTGATAGGAAGCAGGAAAGAGACAGAGATAATTGGTGAGAACGAAAGTAGGAGGAAGAGAGATAAAATTTAAAGATAGCGAGCGTGGCGGTCGCGTGGCGGGCAAGCAACTGCGCATGTGCATACGCTAGCGTCACGGTCAATTTACCGTGCTTATCAACGCGCTAATCGCATACTAATTTTCGTACGTTACGACGTATAATAATTCGAATAATTATTTTATTCGGGTACCTTTGTTTATTGAATATTCATTTTTTGTACCAAAATACTGCAGGTGTTGTTTAAAAAAATAATAAAATATCTAATAGACCAGTGATTGATTTTTTTTTACGAAATTAGGAGCTGAATCGACTAACATAGTAGAAAATATATGGTTCGATTAGAAAAAACAAATTTCAAGTGTTGTTTAAGCAACCACTTACAGAAAGAACTGTTCAACTTTTGACTAAAATATTTTTTCAGTAAAATCATTATGTATGCAGTAATTGAGGTGGTTCCAATTGACTGTCCCACCCTGAATATTAATTTTGAAAGGCTCTGATTTATGCTGTTTGAAGAACAAAAAATTGTTTCTGTCGGTTCACTGACAGCAGAATAATTTAAGGTGATTATGTTAGATAATTCACGCGACATTTTTCTTTTTTTAATTTTTTTTAGATATTCTGAAAAGCATCTGTTCAAATATATGTATGTTCGATTAGACAATGTACATACACACCGTAAGTGCAGTGCATACGTGTTCTGATAAAATACGAAAATTATGGTGAACATTAAAAAAAAAATATAAATAAATAAACATAAAGAAATATTGCTTCTCTTATAAACAATAGTGGAACTGTTCGACGAACAGAGTATTATTACGCCAATAGCTAGCATCTCACTATGGATTATTATTATTTCTTTATACAAAATAAGAGAATTGTATACAATTGCTTGATTGATAAAATTAAATACTACAAGCAAATATAAATAAATTAATAAATATATTTATATATAATGAAAAGATGGGTGTTCCTATGCACAAGTCGCCTCTGGATTAGACATCTGTGGACTCTGGGATCCTATTAAAATCCTATTAACACTAGAACTACCGAACAGGTCAAAATGACTTGTTCATAAATTTCTTATAGAAATTTTAGAAATTTACAATAATGAATTTTTGAGGATTTTCTGAAACTTTTTGTAAAAAATACGCATAAAGAATTGTTACCTTTATTATAGGTATTTTTCGAAATATTTATCATTTTGATTTCTTTGGTACAAATAACTCTACTTTAATCGCCGGTAGTTCTAGTGTTAATAGGACCAATTATAGAAAGCCAGGATTCTATACATTCTCTATTACTCCTTATTTCACATCATACATACTTCAAATTACAAAATTGAAAAAAAATTCCCGCGCAACACAATCTTTTAATGGAACTTTCGTTGCGAGGCTGTAAAAAAACAAAAAAACTTGTTCACCTTTACACGTCTTTTTCGCTGAGTGAAAAAGTGCCGCTCGAAGGGTAAACGTCCCCGAATAATAAGGTCTATCGGAGAAACGTTTTAGCGGGACGGTGTTCGCAAGAAAGACGAGTGAAACGAAAGGGCCCTGTCGACCCAGAAGCGTAGACGCTGAAGAGGGACAGTGGCACGCGCGTTACAGCATTCTCTGGGGGGGATCGCAAAAAAGTATCGAGGAAACGCTACCGTACTTGGCGGCGAGTTCGAAACGAGTCGCTTGCTCGTACTTACAACGATTACAACGGTACCGAGAGTACTACGACTCCTGTGTCTCGCCTTGTGGCTACATTGAAGCCACTGGAACGCGGTGAAAACGAAGAAGAACCGGTGTATACCATGTTCGGTAACTGTTACCACGCTGGATCGACAACTCGTCATGTGCGCGCGCGCCTATTTGCCTGGAAAGTGTGCGGACGCTCGTGCGCCGATCGAAACTCGAAAAAAAATCGTGCAAAAAGTCTGGCCGAGTTAAGTGTATGCACACGCGTGCACGTACGATCATCGCGGAACAGGTGTTACTCAATGTCGTCGAGCTTCTCTTCGCTTGATCGTCGGCAATATCGAAGGTTCTGCAACACTATAGCCGTTCCGTGCGTTACGAGCGTGCTTCTGCGGTGTGCGCAGGCTAAAGAATTAATTGCGAGAGGTGTCCAAGGAATGAACACAATTACAAGAGGATGCTGTTTTTACCAGCTAAGATTGCCGACTTTCTCGAAAACCTGCTGTAGTACGGAAATTACCCTGAAATGCTTATAATGGTAACCGTCTCTTAACGGTTAGTAAGAAAAAAAGGAAAGAAAAAAGAAAGAAAAAAGAAGGAGGGAAGAATCGGGTACGAAGAACGTTGCTTTCGATTCATCTTGGCGGCACGATTGGTACAGAACCGACTTTTAATTTTCGTCTCGTGCTCGCGATGCATCGAACATTTCGGAAGCCTCGTTATGGAATCATCGGGTAGCAGAACAGAGGTATTGTTTATTCTCGCACACACGTCTGGTTGCGTGCACACAAAGGACGACGAAAAAGGGACCTACAGGTTTCCGAAGGTTTGTTCTGGTCAGGCCCAAAACGATCGGGAGCACTGGCTTCGGTTTGTAGGTTCGTGTGCCACGGGGCCAGTAGGCTCTCTTACATACGTGGAAAGTGTGCGTGACACGCGCGCGCACGCTCCTTTAACCGTACCTAGAGGCCCTCGTGCGAGTTTACACGTCCGTATACTCGCACGAACTGCATGCACGAATCATCCTACGGTTACGTTTGTAATTTTATCTGGTCCATATTTGGCAAATCCATTTTGTTTCGTTCGAGGAACGTTTCGAACAACATTATCTCACCTTCGTATCCTTTGCTTTGTACGTCGATCACCGCGGACACTCGTTAGACGTCAATTTGAATTTCTAATTTCGTTCCTGCCAGCAGTCGAATATTTTTTAACACCGTTTTCTTCGTACCTTTATCCCTTAATTGTATGATAAATTTATGCGCTTAGCAAATTTTGATATTATCCTGTGCAAATTTTAATTTTTAATTTTTAAAAGTCTATTCAACGTTTCGTTTATTTATTTTGAATGATATGATATACATAAATTGATTTCGATGATGCGTTTAATAAAGCTAATGCAAGGAATGTGATTAACGAAAGTGTTTCATGACTAAATAAATGTTAAGATTATATATACAGAATTGTTAAATGAATTTTTCACACCGAGTATTTAACACACAGTATTTAACGTTCGTGCGACTTTATACAGCTATTTTCTGAAAACGGTCTCTTACCGTCATTTCGATGTTTGTATACTAATACATGCTATTTTTAAAGAAACATTAAAAATAGTGTAACAAAGATTTTAACTCTTTTCTTATTAACAATTATACTAAGAACGTGTAAATATTGCCGCCGCTAATCTAAACGCGATACGAAAAATGTACGGCCATCAGAGTGTTAAAAATCTTTTTATTATCACAATTTATTACTCGCTTCCAATCTCATTGTGAAACAAAAATCCTACAACTATCGTTTCAAACGTAACACGCCTAATTAATCCTCCGTATAAAACTCCTTCCAAATTCCAAACCCTAAACGATTCTCAACGTTTGGTACGTTCAACGAGTCAACACCACGCGGTCCATTATAATTTGCTAACGTAAGATAGGAACCGAGTAAACAGCCAAAACTCAGCGGGATTAGATAAGTAATTGACAAATTACTTCCTGTCTAAATTACCAAGAACGTCGAGTCACCCATTAATTGGTTCTCCGGTAATTATGATACGTCGCGTATCGCACCCCTGCTCGCGTCCGTGTGCGTGCACTCATGTACACAGCCACGGACAATTCTACACGCGAGGACCCGATTAAAAAAAACTGCACCGTGCCCTTCCAGCAGCGGGACCACCTTGAGCATCCTCTCTCTCTTATATTAATAATTGCGCCGCCGAAACCTGTCCGGTATACATTCGTGCAGAGTACGCCGGGAGGAGCAACAGGCTCCTCGTTGCCGCTCGTTGCTGCTCGTTGCTGCTCGTCCAGGTACTCGTCAATTTCGGAGCCTCTCTTTGGATCCAGTCGCTGAATACCACACAAATACACTACGGCTTTACTCACGGAATTCGCTTCTCGCGCTCGTTCCAACCGAAAATCGAGCACGTGCTTTTTACGAGAACGAACATACGTGGCGTCAGTGGCGTAGGAACGATGCATCTGATTGATTAGAAGCGACCATCGTTCTTTCCATCTCTGTATCATTTTTCGGGAATCAATTTTTATAGGGTGCAAGTTTTTACGAATTTTCTTTTTTTTTTCTTTTTGGAGAGCGACAGATGGGAATTGTAAATGGAATTTGAATAGTTGGTAATTTTGGAAGGAATGCGTTACTTTGAGAAATGAGTTGGATGAGAAATAAGTAGCTTAAGGAGAGAATTAACCCATTGACTGCTAACTATGAAATATCTTGTAGTGAGCGTGTGTACCAAAACTGCCAGCTACGAGATATCTCGTAGTGTGTGCTGCAATTTTAGATTAATTTCACATGGCCATTTGAGTTAAGAATTGTTGGTGTTTTTTTTCGATAAAAATTACTGTAAATGCCATTATAATATTATATCAGTAACTTAATATTATTATATTTTGTAAAATTTCGTGTATTCTTTAAAATAAAATCTTGGTACACAGGGAAAGACGATCTAAATATGCCTGGCAGTTAATGGGTTAAAATTGTATAGAGGATATTGATCGTGTTTATTGGAATTTGCAGTATTCGAATATTTGAAATGTAGGAATTTGTTCTAATTTAAAGAAAATGTAGAATACAAAATTTTGAATAAATAGTTTCAAGCGTATTTTAGTTAATTATAGTGTCATAAACATGTTTAATATTTTTGTAAAGTATTTTTAATCTTCGTGTAGGGTAGACCGAGGCGTATCGGATCAAAATAAAAATTCAATTTAAAGAAAGATATTTAAGTTTAAGGAAATTATGTTGGCAAATTTATGGAAAGCTAATATGTATGTTGAATAAATAAAAAATTTGTGAATATCTATTTAAAATAACGTAGACAATTTTTAAACGGCGAGTACAGCTTCGTGAATTTACAGACTTTCTATGGGAAACTTTTAAGTTTATTACTATTATTATTCTATTAATTTAATTTAACTAATTTTATTAATGTTTAATTGAACAGAATCAAAATAAGAATTGAGTGAAAAGAAAGGTTTCTAAATTTAAAAGAATTCTGTATTATTAATGTTCAAATTAAATGAGTATTAATTACGAATTTATAATAAAAAGATAACTTTCTAAATTTTGACTATTATTTCTTCCTTATCAAGCAGAAAATTATCCAATACACCTCGGTATATCTTACCTATATGATAATAAACCTGTAGTACTCTATTTCTGTTAATCTGCAAGCTTATTAATTTGCCCTGGATCGAACCTCACGTCGATTGAATTTTTGTTTTCATTAAATACGAACATAATTCGTACCGAGTCAAATATCGCACTATACGAACCCGCATTAATCTAAATCTGCCCGCGTTTCATGCTACCCACTCCCATTAATAAATTTTCAAAGTTTCTTCACTCTGGTACTTTCATTCAAAAGGTCTCCTTTCTGTACTTCATAAACGTTAAAACTTCGAGTTCATGAGAAACGAAAACCTTGCAAGGTACAGGATTTTTGTTCGCCTCTTTATCCTTGAAGCTGTTTATGTCTTTTGAGTGATAGTACGAGAAGAATGTAGTCTAAAAATATTGGTTACATAAAATTTGTGCTGTTCACCGAAGGACAGTGACATTTACCTCATAATTTATGCTCTGAGACAAACATAAATTCATTTTATCGTGTCTTGTTATGACGTCGAAACAAATCTGGAGGATATAAGCCACATCGAAACACCTGTTAGCGATACACTGCAAGGTTTTTTTAAAGACGAAATATGTTGGTCGCGATTTATGACGGACATCAAAGTGTTTTGTCTTTAGTGTATGCAATGTTTACAATGTAATTAAGAATAAAAAAAAAAAAGGAAAAATGCGGGTATATATATACCATCGATTTGTTTCGAATGTTAAAGTTTTATTTGTACAATGATCCACTCGAGATACGCAAAAATTGTAACCTCAGTAATTTTCGTTTCTATAAAACATTGCAAACTGGTATTGATAGCTATTAATAATAATTAAACATTTTCATAGATTAAGAAAAAAAAAGGGAAAAAGAATTAAATTGTAGAAGGATGTTAGTTTTAATTGCGACTTAATTCTAATTTAAACTTTAGATCGTAATATTTCAAGGGATAATAATCTTATCATTTGCAGTTTCACAATTGGCACGAACATTATCGCAAATTGACAATCTGAAGCTAAATCACCAAGTGCTGATGCATTCGAATTTAATTGCTACCCTGATGAGTTTCGTATCAGTGATAGGATGACTGTTGAATTTTGAATAATAGAGATATCCTTTCTCGATTAAGCATTCCTCGCTAGTCATAAATATTGAACCGATGCTCCATTCTTGTCTTTCACACTATATTAATCTGTTTGTACAACCTTCTTTTTTTGTTAGTGTTCCTATTACGCTCTATTTAGTAAGGAGCTTACCATAGCACTTCTTATCTATTATTAAAAGTACGCCATTGAAGAATTTATTGATATTGTGTACCCATTTTATTTTTAGCAATATATAGAATATTATAAATGTTAATACTAATATTATAAATCCACGTGTATTTACTTTAGCAAATATATTTTTTGTATTGACTTTTTAAAAAAAAGGGCCGTCACTCCCAAATTTATCCTAACTCGCGTCAATTTAACACATTTTTCTTCCAAAAAAATGCACGTTGCGATAAATGTAAAAAAAGCAGTCTGCCTTGTACATTGCTACATTCTGCATGAACGATGCTAACAATTTTATATTTGAATGTACAAACATTTTATTTTGTTTATTTTCAATAAAAGGATTCGTGAATAAAATATCGTGAATACTTAATTTTTCGGTTGATATAAAATTAATATAACAGTAAAAATATAATATAATGAAAAGGTAAATAGTTATATTCCTTATCTTCCTTATTTTGTCAATTTAATTTGTCCCTTGGTATAAAATTAACACAGCAGTAAAAAATTAATATAATAAAAAGGTGAATAGTTAAATTCGTGAATCTACAGTACAAAACAGTATAAAATCAATATAATGAACAGCAAAAAATCAATATAATGAAAAGGTGAATAATTAAATTCGTGAATCTAACTATTCACCTTTTCATTATATTGATTTTTTACTGATTCACGAATTCAACTATTCACCTTTTCATGATATTGATTTTTTACTGATTCACGAATTCAACTATTCACCTCTTCGTTACATTAATTTTTTACCGTCGTATTAATTTTACACCAACGTACAAATTAAGTCGAGAAACCAAGGTACGGATCAGGATTAATAAAAAAAGATTTCAACACACAGAACCGTGACAATAAATTTCAACATTCATCGATACCAATGATAAATTTGATCTAACAAAAAATAATAAAGCCGATGTATTATATCCGTAAGAATTTCTCAAAGAAAAGGAAAGAAATATGACCGCAAAAATCAGGACGCGGAACCTCCAGCTTTTCAGATAAATCTTGATGTCATTGTCAAAAGGAGGGCGTGATTTTGGCAAAGTGGCTGTAGCATCGACAAGCAAGAATGGCTCGAATCGCACCGGCATTCTGGATGAATTCAATAGAACACCGCAGAACCACGTCTCCACGGTCCATAATTCCGCGGCTCGAGCCATCTCTCTCTCATTTTTCCACCGCAAACTCGGTTTCCTTTATTTTTCACCGTTTCCTCGACACTCCCGCCCCCTCTGGCGCGCTACGTATCTCTGAGGGGGGTGACAAAGAGTCGCTGTCGAAGGAAGAGAATGAAGCAGTGAATGGTAGCGGCCAATGCCGAGGCGTGAGACCCCAGGACACCGTGGATTGTCCTCGAGAGAAAACGACAGAGAGCTGAATGGGGAAGAATGGGCTCCAAACGAGGCGAAGTTAGTCGACCTAGGTGTACCTGTAGAAGGGAACGGAGCAGATTCACGAGGAAAGACGGACGGGGGATGAGGTCGAAACGTTCGTCGTAAAAACGTTCCTCCATTGGAAATCGCGTCGCCTCCCTTCTCGAGCTGCCACTGCGATAATATTTTCCTAGGAGCCTACGAAAACTCGATACGGTCGTTTGGATTTTTCGGATTCGTCCTGCAATCTCGTTTTTCACGTGGCGTATCCTGAGCACTCTTCGATTCTTTCATCGACGGATTAACTTACGACGGTCTAACCCTGGCGTTCTTCGATCGTATTCTTTTTCATGTGCGCTCTTTTCCCTGTCGATCGAGCAACGAAACGTCACGGATCGTTTCTGTTGGGGTAATTCCGTAAAAATAAATATTTTCGGGAGCTAATTCTGGCAGCGCTGTTCAAGCGTAGGACAAATCTTGTGTGTGTAGTTGAACGAAAAATCACTTGAATTTCTTTTAATGGTTGGACGAAGGATTGGGTTTATAGAATGTATGGAGTGAGAGTTTTTCGAGATACTTTGCGGAGCAGAGAAAGAGTAGCTTTGAATTTCAGATACTTCGTTAAAATCGGAGCTTGATATTGATTGTATAATACATGCAAATAAATAGCTTGATATTGAACGAAAGATCACTTGAATAGCTTGATATTGAACGAAAAATCACTTGAATTTTTTTTAATGGTTGGACGATGGATTGGGCTTATAGAATGTATGGATTGAGAGTTTTTTGAGATACTTTGCGGAGCAGAGAAAGGGTAGTTTTGAATTTCAGATACTTCGTTAAAATCGGAGCTTGATATTGATTGTATAATATGATGGTTAAAACTGGTGGAAATATACCATTAGAAATATTAATCTTTACGCAATGAACCACGTACATCATCGCTTGAAAGTTTAAGGACGCTAGTCGTTTTTAGTGAAACTTATTTTTTCTATGAAATATGAAATTTTTTTTATGTATTTACATGTGTATTTACGTATGTATTATACTGTAATTTATTACACAATGTATCTAGATTTGTACACGTGTATTTCTGCTGTATTAACATAGATTGTATCAATGTGCATATGAAAAATACTTTTATTTCCAAAGACACAACAGCGAAAAAGTTAAATAATTGAATTTCATGCATTTGTTATTTTCTGAGCTTACAAAACGTACAATGTAAATAATATAATGATAGAACTCTGAGAAATTAAAAATCAGAATCATCGATCATTAATTTATACTGATTTTTATCGAATAAATAAAAATGAGAGCTATATGGAAAAATATATATTGCAAGACGTACAAACCACTGTCTATATTTTTAACAGAAAATCATCGAAAATATCCTCAAAAGGACCATAGTTAATTTATAAAATTTCCGTGAGAAATTAAGAATTAGTCATTTCGAGTCGCTGGCTCTTCGTGTCACAGTCGATCAAGCAAAGATCTGCTGATTTTTCAACGCGTGTTCGCGAACGATGAACGAAAGATGACTTCAAAAAACGAGAAAAGAAAAAGAGAGGAAACTATAAAGGATAGACGGACTTGGTTTTGTTGCTACATGAGCAGCTTCTTAATTTTAGTAGGCAGATCAGTAGGTTTCGCTGCTTTTTTAATCCACACAGCCTTTTTAAGGCCCCTTCTGAGCTTCCA
Source organism: Ctenoplectra terminalis (assembly GCA_019453375.1). NCBI lineage: Eukaryota > Metazoa > Arthropoda > Insecta > Hymenoptera > Apidae > Ctenoplectra > Ctenoplectra terminalis. The sequence goes on from SMSQ01015926.1 coordinate 66,408, forward strand.
CGTCCGTCGACGTGTATATTTAGGCTGGTATTAGGCCCTGCCAACTTCTATGCGGTTGCTTATTAGCTCTGTTCGAGCATATTGCCTTCGTAATGCAACCAACAACTGGATCCTCTACGTTTAGCGTGGCCCATCTTCTTTCTTTTCCCGTCGCCTTTAATGGTTTCAGGAGCATGACTAATTTCCTTATGCCATACTGGATTGATAGAGTAATTACAGTTCAGGATATCAATATTGATTATTTTTGCAAGCATTTTTTAACACACTTGCAGCTTCAAGGCGATCAGAGAACCGTTGTCGTAATTTTATTAACACCGGTATTAGCTCAAGCTTTTAGGCTTCCTTGATCTCGTACTTAAATTCATGGTTTCTTAAATCGCACGAAGGGACAGTTGTTATCTCCTAAAATAGTTTTAAATTAAAGCATCATATTACGGTCACACATTAGACTCTGTCGTTTCTTTTGTAATACTAAACAGAAATCCAGCAAGTGTACCAAAACTTTTAAGGCTATTGCAAATGCGATAAAAATGAGAACGAGAAGCTACTAATACTTTGCATATAATCCATCATTTTTTATTAAAAATTTAGTTAACCAAACAAGAAAAAATGTCCATGGGAAAAAGGAGAAATAGTTCTAGCATTCTTCAGAAGATTAAAATTTATTTTTTCAAATTTATTTATTTTTATATAACATTATTTCATATTTTCTCACATATCAAATTAAAACATCATTTTATTCTACGTCATTTTCAACTTTTACTTAGAATCTTAATATTCTCTTTTATTCCATTGTTTCTCTTTGACATTCCCCATTTTCTCGTTGTACACCGGAATTTCTTATAACCACTATAGAATTCAGAAAATTTTATTTCTCAATAAAATTATAGCGATAAAGAGCGTACGAAAGAATATTAAACTCAAAATTCATCCAAACTGACGTTCCCCTTTTTCCACGAACCCTTCGAATACTACTCAAGTATTAAACTTTGTAAAGTTTTAGAAAATTACACACAAAAAGAATTTTAAATATAAACGTGATAGCGATAAAGAACACCTTGTCATCGTTTCATGACTTCAAATAGTTCTTCTTCGACTCGTACTTACGCCGACCTTAGAGCAAAATGGAGAATTACGTCACGCGAGTACAATCGAGCTCCAGTCAAGCTGAATCGCGTTATAATCGTAAAAGACGGCTAGCTAGGCAAATATTTATANGTACGAAAGAATATTAAACTCAAAATTCATCCAAACTGACGTTCCCCTTTTTCCACGAAGCCTTCGAATACTACTCGAGTATTAAACTTTGTAAAGTATTAGAAAATTACACACAAAAAGAATTTTAAATATAAACGTGATAGCGATAAAGAACACCTCGTCATCGTTTCATGACTTCAAATAGTTCTTCTTCGACTCGTACTTACGCCGACCTTAGAGCAAAATGGAGAATTACGTCACACGAGTACAATCGAGCTCCAGTCAAGCCGAATCGCGTTATAATCGTAAAAGACGGCTAGCTAGGCAAATATTTATAGTCACTTCCTGCCTTGAAACTTTCTCACAGACGTGGGATGCCGGCATGTAGACGCAGGAAAACGATCTTGAAAGATCAGCTCACGGTAAATCGTTTTTACATAGAGGATCTACGAAAAAAGTGAAATTCGGTCGGCGCTATAAGCTTCATCTTAAATCTATATCTTTCTTTTAACCCTTTGCGCTCGAGAGGTGACTCTCGCTCGCCATTTGGATTAATGCAGCGACTCGAATGGTGACTGATAAGCGACGATAATCGCTTTATCGATAGATATCCTTCCTCTTTGCATTTTAGATGTTCGAATCTATGCGCGCTTCGTAATACAGCACTGTGTTTAAAATTATTATTTTAAATTTGTTCTGTTCTTGGTGGGTGCAAAAACTGAGCCAAACGATCAGATTGGCAGCAATGAGGATGGGTTTGATTTTACGTTGCTTAGAAATGAATGAAGTGTTACAAATTGAGACATTCACAAATGAGAATAACAGTGAAATAAATAACAGTGTTGTAGACAGTGATCGAGTAATTGATCTAATTGTAAGAAAAACCAACAACATATTTTTGGCGAGTGCTTGCTGAAATATCTTATGAAGAAAAGTTACAAAGCTTAAGATTCGATTATTAGGCCTCGTATAATATAAAAATACACGAAATGTTGAAATAAAATAATTGTTATTTATTGCATCAATCCAAGTAATGAACGAAAGTCGCCTCTCGGCGTCAAGAGTGCAAAGGGTTAACACTAGAACTAGCGACGGTTAAGATATACTTGTTTCAACCGAAGGAATTTGAACGAAAGGTATGTGGAAACTTGTNTATGAGGATGAGTTTGATTTTACGTTGCTTAGAAATGAATGAAGTGTTACAAATTGAGACATTCACAAATGAGAATAATAGTGAAATAAATAACAGTGTTGTAGACAGTGATCGAGTAATTGATCTAATTGTAAGAAAAACCAACAACATATTTTTGGCGAGTGCTTGCTGAAATATCTTATGAAGAAAAGTTACAAAGCTTAAGATTCGATTATTAGGCCTCGTATAATATAAAAATACACGAAATGTTGAAATAAAATAATTGTTATTTATTGCATCAATCCAAGTAATGAACGAAAGTCGCCTCTCGGCGTCAAGAGTGCAAAGGGTTAACACTAGAACTAGCGACGGTTAAGATATACTTGTTTCAACCGAAGGAATTTGAACGAAAGGTATGTGGAAACTTGTAAAATTAAAAAAAACGAACCTACATCTATATTTGTGATAAAAAATTATGGGAAATCTTGCAAAAGATGCCGTAGTAAATTTATAGAATCTTTATAAGAAATCAGGAATTGGTCGACTTGACGATTTTGGTAGTTTGTGTTAATTAAAGTTAGAAGAGTTGACAGTAGGAGTAAACAGAATACCAAATTCTAAAAGTTAATCAACACATCGCTAACAGCACGAGTAACACTTGTTCAACTATTTCTAAACATATGCTTAAAAAATTTCCTTTTAACACTAGAACTACCGAACCAGTCAAAATGACTGGTTCATAATTTCTTATAGAAATTTTATAAATTTAGAACGATGTATTTTTGGAGATTTTCTATGACTTTTTGTAAAAAATATATACAAAGAATTGTTACCCTTATTATAGATATTTTTTCAAACACCTATCATTTTAATTTCTTTGGCACAAATAAGTCTACTTTAATCGCCGTTAATTGTAGTGTTAAATCCTACGATATGGAAAATTTATAACGGAAAGCTTGAAGATAAAATTCATTACTTCTATTGTAACATCGTAGATTACCGAAGATACATCGATAAAATGATAAATCGTTTAATTGTCCGTCTACTGACTCTAAAAGCTACGATTCTTTTCACTCGGGAGCATCTTTTATTATTCTTTTTTTTTTTACGGTTATTTAATATATCCAGTTTTTGCGACCTCCCAGGAAGAAATCCAGGTGGTCCGTGTATCTGGAGGTTGACTTTCTTCCATCCGGTACAGTGATATGCCGGTTTCATATCGGCAAAAATGATAATCGAGATCGAGCGGTCGATAGAACGAGAAAAGGTACGATGAAAAACATTGCTTTCGACGAAGTTAGACTTCTCTTCTGTACTTTTTTCTTTCACATGGGTCTCGAGCAACGATTAGAAAGTAATTAACGCCTCGATCGGTTGTAGATCGTTAAATTGGACCCCCTACGGCCGCTACTCATCTTCCACCGGATACTCGATGTTTCAACGGCGATCCTATTGTTTTCCATGAACCGCTTTCTCATGATCGAAGGTAAACGAGCCTCGTTAATAATTCTGACATGTTTGTATGGAAGAAATATGAATTGTCGGTCAGAGAAACAGTTTAAGAAGTATTTTCATAGTTTAATACGTTAGATAATTAATCGCTTCGTTTATCTTTTGAACGACGTTAACGTAATTTCGTTGCTTTTCTTAATTTCCTAACTTATAACGTGGTTTTTCATTCAGTTTCATTTCGTTTTGTTTTTTAATAGATAGCGAAAAGAAGAAAACTAGCAGAATTCGAAAAAACTAGGGTAGACCGAGTCGAATCGGACGGAAACAAAAATTCAGTAGAAAGATAGATTTTTAAGTTTAAGGAAATTATGTTGGAAAATTTTAGAAAGTTAATATGTATGTTGAATAAATAAAAATTATTTAAAATAAGGTAAACAATTTTTAAACGGGAAATACAGCTTCGTGAATTTACGGACTTTCTATGAGAAACTTTTAATTTTATTACTATTATTATACTATTAATTTAATTAAATTTATTTTACTAGTGTTTAATTGAACAGAATCAAAATAAGAATTCAATGAAAATATTTCTAAGTTTCAAATTAAATGGGTATTAATGGGTATTAATTACAAATTTATAATAAGAAGATAACCTTCTAAAGTTTAACTATTATTTTTTCACTGTAAAACAGGAAATGATCTCGCGTATATTTTTCTATTCGTTCCTGTTTTTCTAAATAAAAATTCGTGAGCCCTTCAAGACTGAGATTCATATAAGTAGGATAATGTTTATTGAATTACTAATTTGCATTGGATTACAGTTTCATTATACATACTTGCACAGGAGCAATTACGAAGAAAAATTTCTAATTATATCCAGCCTTTGGTTTACCATCGAAATTAAGTTGTTGCATTATAATAGACCTATTTCAAACCAGTTTATCTTACGCCTGAGTTTAGTGACTAATAGTAAGAGGAAGGTTTAAAAAGAATAACTAAAGCATGTTTCGAGCGAAATTACTCTGACTTTCCTATCATTACTGCATTTAACGTTTCTTATAAACGCTACTTTTAACAGAGCTTTAAGAAATTGCATATTTATAAGCGTTGAAACCACCTAACATTAATTCTCTTCGAATTTCTCATCAAAGTTTATACCATTTCGAAACGATTTAAAATTCTGATCAAACATAAGAGCATATTCTTTTAACAGTAGAACTACCGACATACTTATATATAGAGAGTATACTTTTTTGTATCGAAGAAATCAAAATGAAAAGTATACGAAAAAAATATGTGATATAAGGTAGGCAAAGGTTTCTTTATATTGTTAATAGAAAATCACAGAAAATTCCCTGAAATGTACCATAATAAATTTATAAAGCTTTCATAGAAAATTCTGAATTTTTAATTAGAAATTCTCATCATACCTAACACCTTACTTAATTTTTTATGAAAGCTGTGAAAGCATAGAAAATTCCCTGAAATGTACTACAATAAATTTATAAAGCTTTCATAAAAATTATGAATTGTTAATTAAAAATTCTCATCATAGCTAACATCTTACTTAATTTCATACACCAAAGTTACGAATTGGAAGAAAACGACACTTTTTTTTAGTATTAATATTTAACTGTTACATCATACAATATTTATATTTATATTTTATTTATTATTATTATATATATTATATTCATTTTTATATTATATTTATTATTATTATATATATTATATTATTTATTATACTATATTATATTTATTTTATTCGTAATTATGTTTGTAAAGACCCCTTTTAGATTCTGTTTTTACACAGTAAGTACTTTCTTCAAAAAATCGTGCAAAAAATTAAAAAAAAAAAAAA